>WSTW01000471.1:0-13296 GCA_019632305.1 Tulasnella sp. 403
AGTCCTTCTGAGGTGGCCAGCCGACCTGTAAACCCTTGCGAGTTTTCAATGACACGGAAGCACGAGCGGATCTGTGTGGGGGTGGTACGAGTTTGAGTATTTTGGCGTGGTTCATTGCAATGTGTATAGCTCACAAGGATACCGACACAGCTAACAAGCATTGTACAAAAGAGGACACGCCAATCGCGGATGAGTGGTTTGCCCAGGATGACGTCGCGTTGCCAGATGGTTTTGTCGTATTTGTATACTCTGAAGGCCCAGAGTAGGAGGAGGGAGGTAAATGAGATGAAGGAGGCGAGTTGGATGCTTAGACCGGCGAGGAATATCTGGAATTACGAAGAGTGAGTTGCATGTTTCTTTGGAGGCGCTGTGCGGACCTTGCTGCCAGTGTTGCGCATTTCCAAATTGCGGGATGATGCCATGCCACCTCCTGTAGCCTAGATAAAGCAACGCTCGTTAGAGAGTTTAGATGGAGCTTGGGGAGGGGGGGTCACCTGGATCAGGAATGTGGTGAAGTCCGAAGCGACGAAGACCAGAGTGACCCTCCGAGCTGGGACCACGAGGTGCCTTCCAGCGTTGAGATGGGTCGCAAGACGGCCAAGTAGGACGTAGACTAAGCGGAAAATCTGTTAGAACACCGACATCGATCGTGGTGTCGTGCAATCGATAATACCTGCAGCGATGAATGCACAAGGCTGAATTGGGTGAACATCAACGGCTGAGTTCCGGAGACATTATGAAAGTGTGCTTACACTAAGAACGATGAACATGTATTGTGGAATATACAGTGCTAGGGGTAGAAGATCGAAGCTGTTATCAATGGCTCGTTAGATAGAAGATGGAAGGTACCAACATGTGGAACGTGGGTCCTTATGGAGACCGTAGCGAAGACATAGGCCGATACAATACCCGACTCCACCGAGGGGCATGGCCAACATATACTAAGGGGGAAACGTATTAGGCGGAATTGAGGTGCTTGCTGAGTAAAGGCGGTGCTGACCTTGGCTCCGTACATGTACGTGTTCAGGAGTAGCGCCAGAGTTGTCAACGAGTATAGCGAAAGTGCCACTGATGTCGCCACATTGGATGCGATGTACCTTCATAGGGTGGGTCTTGGAATGAGCCTTCAAACCACAATGTCATCTGAGTCCCCACCTCAGAGGGTTGTAAGGATCGTTTCTCGGGTCTGCAAAGGGGTCTGGTGATGGTGGCGGGAGGTTGATACTCTCTGACACAGCTAATGGCAGGAGAGCAACTGCGATGACCGAGAGTAGCGACACGCTGTTGAACCTGTAGCGGAGCATCGTCCAAGGGTTTTAGAGAGGGTGTGGTGGGGGAAGAGGGGCGTATCTCGAGACTGACACCCACCATCAGTCCTTAAATCTGGGATACGAAGGAGGTGGGACTGGGCCCCTCGTACTGGTCTCGGGGCGGGTGAACGTTGGATGCCGAGTTCCCCGCGCGTGATAGCAGTTGCCGTCAGATTCTCAACATATTCAGTTCCTCGATTGTGTCACCTTCCCCAACCACGATTTCCCATGTCCCAGTCCAAACGAGAGCGGTGCCCAATCTGCAAATCTACGAGATGGAAGAAGTCGTCTGGTGGACAGCTTTTATGCGAGGAAGGACATGTGATGCAGGTAGCGTCGACGTCATTTCTCCCTCACCCACGTCAGGCCGAGTTTAGGCTACAGCCGGATTGACGAATGTATAGTCGTATAGGGAGGAACAAACTGATGAAGTTCCTACCGGACATGCCTTGATCACCCGGCATACCGCTACTATGGAAAAGAAAGCCCTCGGAATGTTTGGTAAAGCCGATAAAGGGCAGAAAAACGAGAGACGTAAGCCAACACTTGTGTTGAAGGACTGTTTTGGGCAGTAATCACTCCCTCCCAAGTCCTTCACGGGGATCGGGCTACCTATCTGTATTTCCAGTGTCAACAACTGGTTCTTAGGATGCAAATACAGGCCCTTGTCAAAATATGGCACCTCCCCTGTCCGGAGTTTGAGGTACGCTTTTTCGGTATCTATCTGATGGGTTCGTCTAATTTTTACAGATGATTTGCAGGGATGTATGGTCATTACATCTACAGCTTTTACCCCGTCCTCCACCCCCCGCACCGCTCGAAACACCGGGAGAAGACGAAACATCACTGGACGACCGTGACTCTGACGTATCTTCTGCTTCATCAGAAACAAAGGCGTCGCAGTCGTCGCGCAGAACGTCGCGCAGAACCCCGAAGGATAGTGATGCCCGTGCTCCGACGGTTGATACGGTTCGGCCTGATGACGACCCTCCAACTAATCCCCCAACGGACGCCTCTGGCGAATCCGACGTCCTTGCCGAGGATGGAACGCCACCAAATCCCGACCCAGAACTCCTCAAACTCCTCCGTGAATTATCGGCATCTCCAGCAGGGTCGGCTTCAGGCCGGTCTAGTTCCGGAAAAGACGTTCCGCAAGGTGCAAAACTTAATTTGTATTCCAGAGCACACGCGAACATAGCTGTGCTCACTATAGCATGCTGGATGCTTCGCATACCCGTCACATATAAGGATTACATAAAGCGAGTGATATTCTCCGTGGGTGCTACCGGTGTTGACCTAGCTGTTTCGAAGGTTAATCGAGTCTTATGAGCTGCCATATCTCGACGTGACTCGATTATTGCCTCTAGAAATGTTAGAGGTTATGGATACATCAGTCACACTTGCCCTCTCACCCAAGGTAGGTGATGTCAGGCAGAATTTGTCCGAAACTGGATTAATGTCCTGCTTAGCATCCTCCTAGGATTCCTCGCCTACATCATTTGGTATCCAGACTGACGAAGCTCATGTACACCAGGTATAACATTGTCATACCAGAAATGAATGCTGCGCCGGTGCTGTGGAGAGCTGTCAACGTTTTCGATCGGAATGGTACGCAATTACCAAAACCTTCTTTGGTCATTTTAACATATTTCATTGTACAGCTGTGTTGTATTTCATGGCCAAGGCTATCGCGGCAGCCCTTAACCTGCCACTACGATTAAGCACACGACTTGCTCGAAATGCTGTCCGTTTACGGGAGAAGGACGGCAAGTATTACCAGGGAGATAATGCGCCTCCAGAATTATCCTTGATTGCGGTGGTTGTCATTGCCCTCAAGATGGTCTACGGTCTAGATGGGAACGTGAGGTTCGCTCTCCTTATTCTTCCAGAATCTTCCCTAATCAACTCCGCCATAAAGACAACCTAGGTCATACGAGGACCCCGCTACATCGTTCCCTGAATGCAATACATTTCTTTATTGTCTCCAGTCGCAACTCGAACAGCAACGGAGAAGCCGAAGCGGGTTGTTATCAGCGCATTCGCAGCGGTCAGTCAGATATGTCAGGCAAAGCCTTGGTGTCATATCGTGCTCATATTCCATCTACTAGGACGGCGCTAAGCATAAAAGATGGTGATATCGACTTCTATATCGACTTCTGTCAGAAGGCACTTCTGCGGCCAGATGGCCAGCTTCTGGGAAATGGTTGGTACCCTCCACCCGTTCTGATACGACTAATTACCGACCGAATCGCTTTGAAAGACTTTGAACACGTTTCGCGGTTTTTCCCGCTCCCTTCAGTCGACGGCCTGAATCTCGCAGATGAGGTAGTCCCTCCACAACCCCCGCCAATCCCGCATATGGAGCCTTTCCTGAACACCCCCTTACCTCTAGAGAAGAGCACGAGCACTTCTACCCTTGGCAAGACGTCTATTTTGCCTGGAGTACAAGATCCTGCCGATGTCCCGCTCCAGCCGGCCGAAGATTATACCATCTTCGTTTCCAGCGACCTACTTGGCGCCTTCCCACGGGAGTATGAACTCGTATTGGAGGGCGCGGCTGATTGGGTCGGCGTAGGAACAGAAGATGTTGCTGCCGTTGTCGAGATACTTGAGCGGAGGTTGTGGAGGTGGGTCAAGGGCGCCAAACACCGGGAACGAACTACAGGAGATAAGAAGAACTTGAAAGGGAAAGGGAAACAGAGAACGAAAGAGAAGGGGTCTGGCCACCGACGGACGTCAAGTCAACATGGAAGCTTCGCGAACAGTGAAGGGGATAATGACGATGATGTCACGGCCGATATTCAACCCTGGTCCAAGTTCTCCTCGGAAGACGAAATTACGGCGCGGGGTAGCGAAGATTTCAGACCTGATGGGGAGGATGTGATTGTCTCCTGTCAACCAGTGAAAGGGAAACGAACGAACAAGCGAACACTCCCTTGATTACCACGACGTATTATCACTATCTGTCCTCTATACTATGACCATGGGCATTGTCCTTTACCTATCCTTTCTCTACGTCATGTTGCCCGTTGAGCGTGATTGAGACGCGACGCGCGTGCGTCATCTGTTCCTGCTAGCTTCTAATCATGTAGTCATCCAGAACACCCTACTCCATTCACCACAACCTCAAGACGTGTCACCGATGTCCACTGAGCTCGCAACTGTCCGAAAGCAATTGAAGATCAAGACTGGGGTTGTCAAACGGTGAAATCTCCATGTTGCCTTAGCACGGACGAGTCACACACTGACCGTCCCCGCCCCACCGCTACAACTAGACTTTCTAAAGAAGTTGGAGTATACAAACAAGAAGAGGAAGAACAAGTCTTGCGCGTAGAAAAACTCAAGGCCGATGGCGTGGATGAAGCTGACATCCGGCAAGCTGTGAACGCAACTCGCCTCTGGTCGCCTTTCGCGATCGATCACTCATATGCCCCCGCTTCTAGAACAACGTGCTGAGAGAAGCGCAAAAGATGGTCCCCGATGCTCAGAATCGGATGGCGAAAGCCGTGGCGGACCTACGGGACCTCATCGTGAGCATCTTCGACCACGATCCCCTAGAGGCCGTACGGCTATAAGGCTGACCACCCTGAAATAGGCACACGCGGTTGCTATATCCGAACTTGCTGAGGATGAAGAACTTGCAAAGGCAAAGGAAGCAATTGAAGAAGTCGAGGTTTAAGTGTGAAGACACGTGCAATGAGATCGTTGGTTGTGAATCGTGATATGTACAGAAAACAATGACGAATGATCGTCCAAGATTCACATCAGAATAGTCAACTATGCTGTATGGGATCCAAATGCGTCCCCGTTCTTCATTCGCTCTTGTAGCTCCTTGAGTTTACGCAATCCGTCCGCAATGCCCAGCCACGCTTCCTTCTCCACGCGCGTTTCTTGCAAGCCTTGTCTTTCCGCTTCCTTTCCTTCTGCCGTACGCGATGGCCCAACACCCAATGCAGAAGGTACAAAGTCCGGTGGGGGAGCAAGGATGGATGAAGGCGATATCTTTTTCTGGCGGAGGTTATATAGGGCTCGACGAAGGGTATACTGGATCAGCTGCAACAAGGACCGTAAGGATCGATGAACGATAAATTATGGGGAAATGGCTTACATCGAGCGTGTCAAAATAATGATTCGCCCGATCGACGAACAACTCTGCTCTTTCTTCACCCGTAGCAGCAGCTTCTCTCGGCGTCAGCCCACCCTTCAGCTTTCCCACAGCACTTTCTGCCTCTGGTGCCGCCTCTGCCCCACCCTCACCTTCGGGTGGCGCAACATCCTCCGGACCGGGCAACGCCAACAACTTCATCGCAGACGCGGCGAGTTGAAGTAAATTCGCAATCTCCTATACGCCCCTGGGCCCCAGACTCGGTCAGAACACTCACTCGCCCTTGGAGACGACGGGCTGGGCACCCACGATTTCGACTTGCCCGAGATCATGGATCTGTCTCGCACTCGAACTGGAATTCCACAATTCGTGGAGCTCCGGGTCACCTTCAATTTGAATGCCTTCCATATCGCGTAGCGCTTGTGTGAGTTCCTGTATCGGAGACGTCATTCTTCCGCGTTGTTGAGGTGGGATGTCGGAAGATATACTGGCAAACTCACCTTTCTCGGATTTAAGAGAGCATAGGCCGTGTGATAATATCGAGAAAGTGGCTTGAACTTCGTCTCTCCAGTCCTTAAAGTCTCTAATGATATCAAAAGTGACAACAGCCAAACCGATTCGTAGGCAGGAATGTTGTAACTTTCTGGTATTGGCCTATTGTATCAACGTTCAACCGAGGAAGGAACTTTCAGGCACATTGCTGTTCGCCAATGAAGCCGACGGCATCTTCATGATTTTCCGCTCTTCCCTTCCCTTCCCTTCCCTTCCCTTCCCTTCCTTTTCCCCCGATGTCTACAGAAGACCTGGACGAATCAAATCTGACACGCCAATATCAAAACCTCCTTCCGGCGTACCTCTTATCTACATCCCCACATCTCGCCGCACTTCATGCCTCCCGAACTCGACTGCTGAATGGCGGGCCTCCCAACCCACTCACGTGTTCTCGTTGTGGCCATTTCTTACCTCGAACGAGAATATCCACTACCAGACATGCTAGGAGAGGCGCTGCCGTAAAGACCGATGAAAGCGTTCGAGAAGTCCATGTCACCACGCATTGTAGGGCATGCAAGCACAAATCCGGTACAGTTGTCCATGAACGCAGGAGGAACGACGTGAGAGACCTGCTACCCAGCGTACGACAACGGGCAAAGCAAACGGCAACAGCTCATAGGGAGCCCCCTCAAGAGGTTGAAAAGCCCGCGAAGCATTCGAAGGGTAAAGCTGCCGTCAAGGATTCCCCTCAGACAACTAAGGCAAGTGGCCTTTCCGCTCAATCTCACTCAATTGCTTAAGATATTACCCTCCAGGAGCCCGCACTTAGAGGAGAACCCGCTAAAGCGCCGGGTTCAACTATATGCGGCTCGTCAAAGGTCGTATCAACGGCGGAGATCATCTCCAAACCCCAGAAGAAGAAACACCATAGAGGTTTAGAGGGACTCTTAGCTAAGAATCGGCTTGAACGAAAGCGAAAAGAACAGACTGGGGCAAAACTCTCCGACTTCCTTTCGTCTCTGTCATGAAGGTGTACCGGATGGATAACTGGACGCAAATTCCGTGCAGTAAACATAAGGGTCAAACGCTCGTGCGTGTCCCCGGTGTAATGCTGTCCGTCTAGTCGTCCTTATCGTCTTCTTCAGGCAGGCCGTCATCCTCGTCATCAGATCGTTCATCAGCAAGCTCAGATTTGAAGATTGCGCTATCATGGAAGAGTTGAATACCTCATGGACCAATTGTAGGGAAAGGGGTACACTCACCGGTAGGCTATACGCCAAATGAAGACGTACCAGAACAGGTTGACACCTTGGAGGAGCGCAAGAGGAAAGAAGATTTGCCATTTCATCCTACATTCCCATGTTAGACTTTGAAATGTGGCCTTTCTTGTCATCGCACTAACCAGGGAGCCATCCATACCCCTTCACTCGGTGCCCATTTCTGAGCGGCTTGTCTGGATGTTTCCAATACATATTAGTAACGAGACGAATGATAGGATCTCAAGATACTCACGGGATTAGGTCGAAGTACTTATATACGGCATAAAGGATGTAAATATTAAGATAGTGTCGTGTGTACCTGCATGCTATGTGTGAAACGACTGTCTGATGAAATAATGGGAGAACTTACGTCCAAACGCCGATGAAAAAGGCGAATGAGGCAGCAGACGTTTTTTCCAGTCCGAGATAGTTGAGCGACTTGGAAAACTGAAACCGGGTGCGATAAGTGCATCGTGATTGTGCCGAAGAAAAGGTACCCACAGCCAAGAATACGTCAGACGAGTCCATGGTGATAAATACAGCATTTCCAATTGGAGTCAAGTTGACGAGATAGCTCCAGCTGACGGAAGGGAAAAAGGTCCATGAATAGAGCGCGGTTCCCACAGACTCGGAGGCATACCCGATGAGCCACAATGTTACAATATGGTGACCAACGAGCTCTTGGAAGTCCTTCCTCGGTTTTTCCAGTCGCAAGGCGAGAATGATAGACTGTTGCAACCAGAATGAGAACTGCAAGAGGTAATACCACTTCATGAAGCGCGACATCCTCCAATAGGGATAATCTACGCAGAGATATGAGCAGGGAGGACACAGAAAGTAGTGACTAATCAAAAATCACCTTGGAAGAAGTGTCGGCCCTCAAAATACCACGTATTCATGCTCCGCATCGCGGACTGAGGGAAAGGTACGGGAGGGAAAGGTACGGTGACGTCAGGGACCGCCGGCGAATCGCACTGGCTAACATACTAGACCCAGCACACCGGTCGTTCCCCAATAGGTCATCGCGTAGCATTGCTCGGTGAAGCGATCAATTTTGGCTTCCTTCCGTAGTCCAAGGAAGATGGCGAGTGGTCGGAAAACGTGGATTGTCAACGTTTGGCGGAGAAACGAGAACACAATAACATAGTATGCCAGGAAGGCAAGGTCCTATCGTATGACAGCGCTGTCATTAGTATCGCACAAAGTTGTAGGAGGTGGGGTACATACACCGTAGCCCTTCTGGAACAAGGGCGCGTCGTCTGGGGAATCTTCCAATCGGTGCTGGATGGCAAGCAAATACCGGAAGGGGTTTGGCACGCCGGGGCTGATGATCTGCCAGTTGATGTACAGGATGACGGGTATACACATCAGAACGAACGAAGACACTAAGAATCGCCGCCGATGGTCAGGTCAGTGTACCAGGGGTTTGGACGAGCAAAGGCAGCGACGAACGAGGGACGCGCATCCAGTTCATCGAGGTCAAGTCTTTCCAGAGGCCTTTCGACATGTTGGGAGCGGTGGGCTTCGCCCGAAAGGCGCGTTTAGAGCGTCTGGGCTTGCCATTCTGTACGTGGTGATTGCCGTTTTGGAGGATGACCGAGGAAGGCGGCGTGTCGGAATCTGAGGGTCTAACGACACCCATCACGGGTAGAAACGAGTTAGCACAGTATAGCGGAGTTGGTAGAAATACGAACGACTGTGGCATGAATGGTCCTGCAAGGTGATGGTTCGGATCGGTCCTGCATAGCCAAAAACGGGCTCGCTTGAGTGCCCAGTCCGATGCGCTATCACCACAAATAACTCGACTCACTCTATTTCGGTGATGAATTGCTGTACAGAGTTTGCTCGTCGTCGTTTGGCGTTGGGTGAAGAGGGCATGATGCAAGGTGGGGGAGAGAAAGTAGAACGGATGCGGGGTTTTTTAGAATCTGAACTGGCGCGGCCCACGCGCGGGGATTAGCACGGGGATCCTCCGTGTCCTTGACCGCATCCAGAATCCACGACGCACGTCGGGCACTCTCCGATCATTGCGGCACAGTTGATCACAAAAACGGCTGAACGAAAATGTTCTCTTTACAAAACCTCTTTCGATCCGTACCGTGCCCAGAGTTGGACACATGTCGACGGAACCCATGCCTCTTCTCTCACAAACCACCAAAACCCTCCATCAAGCCAACAACACCAGAAAAACAAACGGCGTTAGTGGAGACGGGCCCATCAGGTAGCAACTCCGGTCAGGGTGAGATGGCCGAGTCTACCATTGGGGGTACAAAGCGGCAAGCCAACACGCCCACGGGATCCTCACCACCCCGCAAGTTCGTCAGGATCAATAAGGGCGGTAAAGGTCATGCACCTGCTGTAACGGCTGCGTCTGCAGGGACGCGAAAACAGGCCGCCGCTGGCGCAAAATCCACTGGGTCGTCTTCAAAGGTAATGTTTCTTCCCGCCATGTCAATGAAAGGATGACGTTGACCCGAGGTCCTTGAAGACAATGGCGCCTTCGGGTCCACCAGTACTACGCGCATCTACTGCGGCGTCCAAAGTTCCTATCCCGGACCGTAACCTGATGCTTCAGAAACTTTACGAAGGCTTCCTCCAACTTTACGCGCCTATATCAGCAAGGAACCCCGCACTGGCGTCAGAGCACGCTTTAGCACAGGAGTTGGAGATATACAACAAGACCCATGCCAAGACATATCGTAATGTAAGCAAGCGCCATTGCCCACCAAACGTTCATCTCTGGGCATTGAAAGGAGACTGATTATGAATGCCTGGCGTTGGCTGGTCAGTACAGGCTACTACAAATACCCTAATTGCAATCCGAAAGCGTCCACCTCCAACGTCACTCCACCATACTTCGGTTGGCACCGAATCTGAAGTCCACGCCCGAGCTGCCGCGGCAAAAGAATACCCCTCTCTTAAACTCACTCCCGCAGATCTTGATGCTGCCATACTCTCCTCGGACCAACTCACGACGTGGGGTTTCATGACTGAGGTACCGGAGGCATGGGGACAGGGTGGCGGAGCGCCAAATCACGTTGGCAAGAAAGCCCAATGCGAGCGATGCGATAATGAATTTGTAGTTCGCGCCGACCCGGTCGCAAATGAGTGCCAATTTCACTGGGGGAGGCCTTGGGCGAGGAAAGTCGAAGGTCCGCTGTCGCTTCCTTCCTTACGATATATCTATTGGACGATGGAGACGACGGTTTACAGGCAAACGCAAGAAGTTCTACACTTGTTGCCAAGAGGAATGCCCACACGAGGGCTGCACCCGCGGAGTCCATGTGTTCTATGAAACGGACGCCGAAGCTCTCCATTATCGCTATCCCTTCTCCGTCCTTTCACCGCCTGAGACAGAGGACATGCAAACCGAGCAAAAACGCATCGTCGCAATTGACTGCGAGATGATTTATACTACCGCTGGGATGTCTGTTGCTCGCGTCTCCGTAGTGGACGAGATGGGCTCCAAGGTGTTCGACGAACTGGTCAAGCCGAGTCCTGGTGTAGACGTCCTGTGAGGAATGAGTCTCGGTTACTGCGAGGAATATCGCTCAAAATATTACTCGTTTTTAGAGATTTCAACTCCCGGTACGCATCCCTTATGTGCTTCCCGATTTTCAAAAGCTTACCATTTGCTAATCAGATTTTCTGGAGTACATTCGCTAAACGAAGCGACTATGGACTTGTCCGACATCCGAGAAGCTCTAACATCGGTCATTGGTCCGGACACGATAATTATTGGCCACGCGTAAGTAGTCTGGCCCCCACGTACACACTTTCCTCAAACACACGGCCTTTAGGGTTGACAACGATCTTAAGACTCTCAGAATCGTGCACCACAAAATCGTTGATACCATTGCGGTGAGCCTTACCCTTTGTCTTCATTGCGACCCAATGACGACGCCATTGACAACGACTGTAGCTCTTCCCGCACCCAGAAGGCCCACCAAGACGGAGAGCCTTACGTGATGTGTAAGTTACATTCCAAATCACCCGCACGAAACCCGTTACATATATCTTAAATCCCAAAATAGAGCAAGTGAAGTTCTAGGACGGACGATCCAAGCTGGCGCATCATCCTCGGGTGAAACGGGTATGGGCACCGTCGGCCATTCGTCCCTTGAGGATGCACGCGCAACGTTGGACCTTGTCCGCTGGTGGGTCTGTGAGAAGCGAAAACGCGATGCCGCCACTTCTTCCAAATAATTTTGATACCCCGTTTCGTACGTATTTGATGTCATCTGTCATTTCATTTATCTTGAAGAAGCCTTGAACAAGGGAAGAACGAGAATATGAGGCGATGTATGAGTAAATGAACGCATGACTCTTTGTATGCACTGTCTCGTTGTACAGCACGATTTATTTGGGACTATGGACACACATTTTAAATATGTAGGTTTCTCCTGGTCGAAGCGATCGTGTGATGTCTATACGCCGAAATCTTTGAGGCCTGCGTCCACTGCGGGGTGGGGTGGAGTTGGAAGGGTGTGTTGTGGTGCTATGAGACCCGGGAACCAATTCTTGCTAAGGTGTCCTCACTATTCTCTGCGTCTTCAATCGTATCTGATTGAGCGACCTGGGTACGCGGTGGTTTAGGGGTCTGACACAGGCATGACATGTTGCATTCCTTACCACACGGAGGACGGACTTCTTGGATGATTCTTGTAGCTCCCCAGCAATGATAAGTTCATCGAGAATCTAAGGAAAGATCTCATCAGTCTCGTGGAGGAAAGTGGAGAAGAGGGAGTATGACACATACAGCATACGCCTTCTGGAAGTTGAAGATCCTACAGACATTGCCCAATATCAATACAAGCACAAAGGAGCATCAGAATACTGCAAGTAGACTCACAAGTCGAGCTCACAGACCTGTCCAGACAGGGGCAGGACATGATCGGTTCAACCCTCAAATCGCGCAATGCCAGCAGGACTCACATTCCCAAAGTATCGATCCAGAACCTCCACATAGCGATGAATAATCTCAAGCGTCACCAGCTCATTGTCATCCTGGCTTATCCCACACACGAAGAACAACGACGCATATCGTCGATAGACGACTTTCGTATCTATCATGCAAGACAGCTCGGTCAATCACGGGGTGGGTGGGTACGAGCGTCCAACAGATACCTTTATATTCAAGAAAGTTACACATGCGTGTGCGTCTTGCGAGAACGAGTTGCGTGACGTCTTTGATGATTTTGGCTTTCACCTTTGGGGGGATCGTGATGAACCATTTGGCAAGTCGGACTTTGCCTGTAGATATATAATTCAGGCATCCCATTCAACCCAAACTAAGAAGGGTATAGCTACCTTGGCGGGAGACTAACAGGACGTAGTTGATCATCTCTGAAGGGAGTTGGGATGTGGACTAGGTGCGTTGCCCTTGTTAGCAAACTCTCACCAACAAACAGGGTCCAGGATCTACAACTAACATTGACTTCAGAAGTTGCTCCGCCATGTCACCCCGATTGAGCGCTTCAAATAACAAAACACTCTATCAATATGTTTTAGACATATTATTAGTGCATGAGGTATAGGAATCGAGTCTTGATGAACGAAAAGGCTGATAAACGGCGACTTAGCTTGGCCATGCAGCAGGTGGGTCCACAGCATTGATGATGATAATGTTATTGTTGAAAGATATTTTGGGGTATTTTGAGCAAAGTATTTTATGAAGACGCGTATTTATCAACCTCCTCACAGCTTTGGATGCTGGCTTTGCATTCATGCCGTCTCCTTGCTGGCGGACTCGTTGGATTGTTTCAAGGTTAGCGAAACCAAGGGAAATAAGAAAATTAGCTATGGTATGATTGAACGAGGGTGATCTGCATAGATAGTATCAATATTGTGCTCTGTATGAAGAGCAGGCGCTTACGATGTAACGGCGGAAGCGTTGATCGCGTCGCTCGTCCACTGATTCACAGTAACGAGCAGAGAAACTGTTGTGATATATGCCTTGGGCGGGTGAGGTATAGGGCAGTCGGCGCAGCCCAAGATACCAGCGACGAAGACGCTCATGGTGTAGACGTCGGCGTACGACTTGAATAGACCAATAGTCTCAGATACCCAGATAAGGGCACGCGTATAGACGAACGCGTTAATTATCTTCACTGACGTCCCGTGAAGAATC
>WSTW01000472.1:0-15362 GCA_019632305.1 Tulasnella sp. 403
ATCATACGGGGGAACAGGGCGAGTGACGAAGAACCGCCAACGACGAGACAAAGGTGGATCAACGTCGGGAGGACATGACGGGTGACTGCGAATCTAGACATGGGAGACATGGTCTTGAAACCGCTACATCGTGCTTAAACGTGAGTGACGACACCCTCCACGTACACAACTTAATGTGTCGTGAAGGAAGCCTAATCATCCGGAAAATAGCAGTTTTGTGGTAGTGTTTGGTTACAGCAAATGTGCTGTAACTCCGAATCTCCTACTGCCTTGCTGGTGTATAAGAACCAAGCACCCTTCCCAGTGAGCTTCCACCCACATCGATCATATCTCCTCATTTACTCTAAACCTCTTTGTTATTTTTTCTACTCACACCCTAATTCTTTCTTCCAGTCACTTTTATTCTATAACACTTTCCACCTCGTCAACCATGCGCACCTCTACTGCAATCCTCTTCCTCGTCGCATCCTTCGCTTCCCAGACTCTCGCGACTCCTCTTCCTCCTCACGTCGCACATGAAGAGGTATCTGGTATTGGTGAGACGCTTGAGCAACCTTGATCCAACCGACCTATCCTGACGTCAACACGGGTATGACTTCCAGCCGCTGTTACCTCCGACGTTCCCGAAGACCTTGTCAAGCGCTCACCTAGTCCTATGATGAACTTTTTCCGTGGCAAGAAGGGCAAGCAGGGAAATTCTGAATCCCAACCCCAAAACCCCCCTCCACCCGAAGCGCAAGCTCCTCCTGGTTGGGTAGCCGCGCACCCAACAGAAGTCCCGCCGAATAAAGATATCATGACGTTATTCAGGCTCAACCAACATTCCCAACTGCAATATAGTCCGGAACTGAAGAAAGGCCTAGAACAGATTGCTCAGAACGGCTATCGCGGCGATCAGGCGAGCCTAGCACTCCGGGATGCCAGCGACCAGACCCAAGCGTGGGACGTAATCGCGAATTCGAAATTCTATAAAGCTTCTGGAGACGACGTCATAAAAAGGCTCAGTGCAGCGGTGGACGGAGGCTTCAAACCAACGCAGCAATTGGTGGACGCATTGAAGAAGAAGTTCAACTTCGAGTTGCCAGAGGAATTAGTGGCTAAACTCACAAAGGTGATTCCGCATTAGTGGTCAGTTAGTGTTATAACACAATATGCGTATACATCAGTTATGAGTAGCCCGGCTGAGATGGTCGGACGGCACCAAACGGTCCGGTCCGGATTGAGCAAGGAAGAGAGAGAGAATTTCCGATTTGAGGGCTTGCAGCACAAGTACTGATGGTACCCCTTACTACGGGACATACAACGACGGTGGAAAAACAGAAGCTATCATGGTAGACAGAACAACGCGAAGAGGAGAGTGGTCAGCCCGATTGAACAAGGAAACACGGTGACTTCCAAGGTCCCCGCTCCGCACGTGCGGATTTCTGCTCTGACCGCAAGCCTCAAGGCCCCAGCCCGGATAGGTCAGTTTTGCCCCCAAATACCCTGCCGACGGCGTCGTAGCGGTGACGTCTACTTAGATCAGCCCAACCATCATTTATTTGTGTATCTCGCATCTGTGTTGGTCCGACGCTCAGGTTGGCCCGCGATGAAACAGCATCACCGTCATAAACACGCCGCATTATTTCAATGCCTATCGCGATCGGTGTCAATACTATCAGTTTTGGGCTTATTCTACTAGTCTCCTTTTGGCCGGGTCTAGGGTCCGCGACGGGTCGCCGTTTCGAGCGCTACCCTGCCGTCCGGACGTGCTGGCTCCACTAGAGCTGCCAATGGTGTTTTCGATCACGGAGCTCCTATTGCATAAGAATGATAGGAGCGATCTATGATGTGTCATTGATTGGCCGATCACGTATTCACTGGTGTTACGGCCCAAAGACCCAAGTCGGCCGAATACGTACCGTGCTGCGGTTGGTTTCAAAGTCTTCTGTTCACCAGAAGCATGGTTGCAATAGTTTTGGTCACCTGGATGAGCCTGAGCTGTAAAACATACGGGCTCCAATTCTCTCGCACCATATATTTCATCCGTTTCTTCCCTCTTCTCCACTATTTTAACCATCCTATCTTATTTTCAATTAACCATCGTTTCTATCACTACCCACATCTCCGCTCGCCCTCTTCCGGATGCTGTCACGACGGGACTGGCAGGGCTAAACAATGGTGGGTCCCCTCACGCAAAGCTTGGTTCCTCCCGCCTGACCTTCGATATGGAAATTTCCTCGCCCATGTTCCCCAGGATGAAACCGCCGTCGGTCACAGCAGCACGGTCAAGCGTTCGCTGGACATCATCGATAGGATCAAATCGTTCATTGCAAAATATCTGCCGGGCAGTAAACCCCCGGTCTCTGCACCCAAGACCCGGTCATCTGAACCGGTCCTAACTGCCTGGCGGTTAAACCATGACAGTATGTACGATGCCACCATGCGGGACGACCTCACCCGAATCGCTCAGTACGGGTATATTGGCGATATCGCGGATACCACTAAAGCAGTCGCCGCCGATCAAACAGAAGCGTGGGACATCCTCTCCAACTCGTATTGGTTCAGGTTTCGCCCCACCGTTGTGCAGAACACGCTGGAGAAGGCAATCAAGTCTGGATTTGAACCCTCCGAAGGGCTGTTACAGTCTTTGAAGGAGGCTGGCGTAGACGTGGCCAAGTTTGCAGCCAAAGCTGTCCGATAGGAGTACTTTGTAAATGAAGCATGTTTCCGCGTTAAATGGTACCATGCGTGGAGTTATTTTCATTTGGGGTGGTGTCAATTTCCAAGCTACCTGTTGGTGCGGCTGAAGAATCGTCAAAGGATGTGATGGTATTGCTCTCAACGCCGAGTGAGAGGGGAGTGGGTTCCGCCACTTTGCTAACATTACACATTTCGCCTAACAAAAGAACAATTCAAGAAATCCAGTGGAAAAGAAAGGTAGGGATGACAAGAACATGGAAGCCAAGAGCATGAGGACAGAAGAAGGGAGGGGTGAAGAACAGTAAACTGGCTGTAAGTGAATTTCAGGCGTGACGATTGCATGAGTATTGGCAGATTTGAATGCAGTTAGAATCGCATGGAGGGGAACATCAACCGGCGGGCAAAGTTGGCGTTATTGACCAATTCGTCCGCGCGGACGGGTGCTGGGCCAGGAAGCACCGGGTGAAGAGCCCACTGTTTCGCCACCACAAGATGTTAGCCGTACTAAAACGACGGTGAGGAACAAATAAAGCATGTACCTGAGTAGGGTGGTACGGTGCCTCCGAGACTTGACGCCACGAATCACGCTCTTCAAATTGGCTATCGTCGTCAGTCGGACTACCCCAAGGATGAACCGCTACAAATAGGGGCATTGATCAGACCGACTTATCACCACCGAAAGCGAAATGAAAAACGAAAGTCAGACTCACGTGGTAACGGAACGCAAACCAACGTCATGGTCGTGACAGTATCGAAAGGGGGTCGCCACCTCAGCGACTCGACGTTGGAAACGTTCCTCAAGCTCTGCGGTACCCATGTCGAAGGCATATCGTCGGCATCGTTGGTGGTATCGTTGTTCTCGCCATCGCCGTCTCCACCCCGACGGCCTCCACCGTTGGCCCCACCTCCGAGCGCATTGCAGCCTCGCTTTTCCTCAGAATCGTCTTTTCGCCTCCTATCTCCCGGAGACCCAGTAGCGACAGACACGCCACCGTCCCCGCTCTCACATGCATTCTCGTCGTTATACTCGGCTTCATTGGTCGATCTCTTGCTGCGAACCATTTGCCCTGACTTCTTCTTCAATGCTGAGAGGATCGAGTCGGTTCTTGTCGCCTTTGAAGGGTATGGAAAGGAGGAGGATGTAAGCGAGGAGCGTGTGAGGGAGTTAACGGAGCGGATGTACGAGGGTCCTTCTTCATTTGTGATCCCTCCGGCGACACCACCGACGAGATTTCGACGAAGGTTCTTGGTGTCAATTCCGTGCAGACGGAGGTGACGTTGGAGGTTGCTGTTCACGGAAAACGGGCGGCGGCACGACGGAACCACACATTTGAACGCTGAGCCAATGGCGCAGTCGAGAAAAGCGATGTCAGCCAATGTGTACTCGACGAGATGAAACGAGATAAAAGGGGGACACTTACGCTTCTCTCCACTATGAACTGTCATGTGCGTGCGCAGGCTGCTTGGTCGTTCCTATAAAAGGTCACAGCGGGACAAAGGCAGGTCAGTCGCGGATCACCTCGAAACTTTGAAAATCAAGATCATCGCAAGGATTTATAGGTGGTAGGAGTGAAAAAGAGTGAGAAAGGAGAAAACGCACGAAGCTCTTCTTGCAAATCTTCACATGAGCCGAGAAAGGAAAGTCAATCCCAGAATGAAGTAAGTTTGGCGAAACGAGGGAACCATGAACCGGAAACAATCGATGAATAACGTGTTCGCAAAGCCAAATAGAAGGTGGTCGAACGACTCACTTTGCAAACATGATCCCTGGGCGGGGGTGCCGTCACCGACGCGAGAAGTACTTGGACGAGTCCTCCGTCCATGGAGACATCAGTCATATCCTGAGCCGCACTCGACGAAGCGATAAGGGAACGGGAGGGTGTCTCGGCCATTGCATAGTCATCTTCCTCGGTGCCTTGCTCAACGAGTCGACCAGGGGGGGAGAGATGAGCCGGTTCACCAATTTGACTAGAGAGTCGAGGCGCGTCATAGAGTGTCGAGGTGGAATAAGGTTGAGCGGAGACGGCGAAGTGCACTCCAATGTCACCAGGAGGGCTGTTGCCAGGTAGTAACGGAACGGTCAAACTCGACGAGATGGACGCCAGGGGCGGAAGAGTCCACGTGGTAGAAGGGGACACAGAGATGGCAGGAAGAGTGAATGCGTCCGTTGACGCAGTGGGGAAGGTGTCGTGGTTTGGCATTCTATGTTGATCTTCAGTGTCGACCGGTGCAGGGAGGCGGCGAGGGACCAAAGGCGACCCATCGAAGTAATTGTTGACTTCAAGTTTGACCCCTGCTCCACTAGGCAAGGCGGACGATGCAATTCCAGGTTGGTGTTCATCGTCAAGGGGGTGGCCAAGTACTATCGCGGGATCCACCAACCAACGGATACCATCATTTCCTATGGGTTCACCACTCGCGTCATCATCGGGCTCGATGCCATGGAGAGTGCAATACGGGAATGTAGGACTCTCGCTCCGTTCAGGGCAGAACTCGTCACCGTCGGGCCCTTCCTCGTCCCCATCATCGTCGTTTTCGGGCATGGCAAATGACGGAAGTGGCATGATGGCACGGAATTTGCAAAGAAGTGGAGGGGGCATGACGGGGCTTATGAACTTGCGCGTACGAGAGCCGGCGGACGACGGATCGGTAGTCACGTACCCGCTCTCCAATGCCCAAGGGTCGACCCGGAAGGTGAAGATCATATGCTTGATCTTTCGAAGGGTTTCGCGTCTCGGTTGTCGGACCTTCTCTGTAGTGGCCGCCTTAGGGGCGGGCGGTGGCATGCGGGCGGTAGAAGAACGTGTAACATGACGGGGAGTAGCATCTGTAGTCGACGTAAGCCTGTAAGGCGAAGGGTAGCTGTCGATAGTGTGGCTCGGGGTAGAATCGTGGTTGTATGGGGGCGAATGGTGGAGCGGGAGCGTACGCCCTCCACGGAAGTCCTGTTCAGCACCCGTGAAGCCCATATGTACCCCGCCCATCGTCCTATCCGACGACTCGGGCAAGATTGGAAGTGCAGGAAGGGAATGATAGCTCTCCATAGATGAAATGGCATTGGTTGGAAAGGAGAGGGCGGAAGGCGGTGGCTGATAGAAAGCATCGTATTGGTGATGTCCGTAGGAGGGACCGATCAGGGGAATGTACTGTTGCGGACGATTTGATGTCGGGAATAGTGGGGCTGGAAAAGCAGATGGGGGGTTGTTCTGTGGCAAGTGGAATGGAACGGACTCGTGGGCGGGGGCGGGGTCCTCGGAGGTGGATGGATGTGCGGCCCGCGCAGATCCAACGGGATGGAGCTCAAACATTGGTGCGGTGAAAACGTAGCGAACAAGAAGATAGAAATCCGGATGTTTGAGGTGTGGGATGTGAACAGATTTCTTGAGCTGAAGGAAAAAAGCGGAGGAGTGAAGAGGCGTCAATAACGAGTGCGGGCAAGACTATAAAGCATGCAAGAGGGATAAGGCACGGAGACATCGCACACGAAACCCAGGCGCGATCTGCCGCTCAAATACAAGCTAAATTGAGGCAGGACTCACGGAGACGTAGCAATCTCGATTATCACCTCGGTCGGTTCGAGTCCGGACGACCCAGCCGAAAGGACGCGCCTTGCGCCGACGAAGCGGCGAAGTGTTCTGTAGATAAACAGGACGAGGGTTCGACCGGACTTCGGAGGAGGGAGAGGGCAGGAGGTGCATTGGGGTTGGGGTAGGAAGCATTGATAATGGAAGAAACGGTGTGATATCGTATGATTCAGGAGTTTGGAAGATCACTGTTTGGTCTCGAGAGCTGGGAGAAGGTGGCAAACTACTACGTCGAATCGTACGAGCTCGTCCTTTTTGACAGGACTGTCTTCGGACATGCTGCTGATCCCGTGGGGCATTACACATCGAACAAGAGCAGACAACAAGGAAAGCGATCGAAAGTATGACCGGGCGCTTCAATGCATCGCTGCAAGAGCAAGGATGGGCAACTATTGTCGACGCCCAAAAGCATTATGGTACAAGGCAAAAGCCAATCAGTTGCCAGCTTATTGGACGCCGACAGCCGGTAACCCTACGTTTGGGTAAACCAGGAAAAGCGAAGGGCCAGTGCGGCCATTCACGGAGACTGGCGGGGGTGGGAGGAGGTCGATGGCTGCCCAATGTCGATCGCCAGCGGACATACCCACGGCTTACGTGCGAGAAATGCCTTTCAAAACGGGACGTGCTTCGACAGGGGATTCGTGACCCCCCCGAATCGAGATAGTCCAGGGTGGCAAAGGCCTTCCCAAACGACCAGGAGTGCAACGTCACTGTGATAGAGACATTGCGTGCAAAACATGGCCGACACAGCTTCTCCATCCGAGCGTTCAAATGGTCAATGTTTTGCTTGCAACAACGGGATCATCGTTTCGTCTGCAGGGAGTTAATCTCCCCGTTGACGACTGCACCGGGCGATTTGCGTTGCAGCTTCTCCACTAGACCGGGCTCATTGGTAACCTTGGGACTGAGAGATCCAGATGAGCGTCCTGCTGTCAGTTGCTCAATGCGTTTGACAGGTGTCGCCCTGACCTTCATGGTTTGTTTCCCACCACCGCCACTCCACCTGAGTCCAGTTGTGGACTGGGACTTCGACTGTTCGCTCCACGAAGCTCCGGGGTCACGCTCTTGCGTCGTTGCACAACCGCCGGTCACAACGAAAAGGGATCTTTTCGACACACGCCACGTGCCGCGGCCTGTTAAGATCTCCGTGTTGCTTTCATTCCCGACCCTCCTCACCAAAACGGCATGGCCTCGGACGTCCGGCACCCCACAGAATGCACTCCAGAGAATAGCGTGGATTGTAACAGCAAATCTAGAAGTCCGGCAGTGAGCCAGGATCGTCGTCGTCGTCGTGTTCCCCCTCAACGATTTCTTTCGCAAGCTCCTTTTCCCGTTCTCGCGCCTCAGCCGCAGTGGCCAAGTCTTTGCGATGGGTGTTCAAAGGGTATCGCATCGCCTGACCCCCTGTCAGCCTTCACCGACAGACTGGTAACAATAAAAGGGACGTACCTTGACACTTTCGTTGTGCAACTCCAGGCAGAACCCAATCCGTTTGCCAAATGCCTCCCTGGGTTCTGCACTTTCATACAGGTCCCCTCTGCCGCTTTGTCCCTCGCCACGTCTCCAACTCTCCATCCACCCCTTCCCGTGATCAACTCGCGCATCAATCACCCCATCCCTCACCGCCTTCCCCACAATGTATTCGGCATCCTCCTCCGAGTCGAGGTGAAGTTTCAGACAGATATCCTTTAGCGAGATCCGCGAATAGGCGATAGACAGTGACCTTACGCCCGTCTTAATGACGTTGTGTCGTAGCCGCAAAATCAGCGTATACGTGCCATCTTGAGTGAACTGAGGGGTGTACGCCTGTAGAGCGCTCTGGAACTGGGCCAGATCGCCTGTCCGGACAGCTACCACGACGCAACTATCAGATTAACCACGAGCCGACCCAGCCTGGAGGACCTAACCCACCTTGCACAATCTTCAGGTATGACCCTAACGCTCCTTTGAGCACAGGATGCCTAAACAGGCTCCTTTCCGGAATATCACCCATCAACAGCTCCACAACCAGGAAAAGCTTGTGCACAGTCTGGTAAAACCCAGGCGCTAACGCAGCGTTCGGCGCTCTCCGAATTGCCTGCTGTAGGTGAGTATGCGCTTCGGTGTATGACAGTTGCACCGCTCTGATCCGACCAAGGTAATAGAGGTACCGAGAAAGTTGGGCGTTTCCCGCTGAATCAGGGAACTTGGTCTTGGACACGAGTTTGTCTGCCTGCTGATAGAGGTTATAATGGAGGTAGTTCCGCAACAGAAGGTTGATCAGAGTGGCCTACATCGAGCGCCCGAGTGAGATGTAAACAAATGCAGATGCTGATACGACACTCACTTGCAATTCGTCATCATGTCGAAGAGACGCTGTCCGTTGGGCGGCTAACAATAGCCTATCAATTACCTCCATTAGCCAGATAACGAAAATGGTAAGCTTTTCTCGTACGGTCTAATCTCTGCCAATTCTCCGGCCTTCTTTATCCCGTTGACGCCATTGGTCGTAGCATCAACGTTGTTGTCCATCTCGTATAGCCTCCCCAGATAGAAATACACCTGGTAATAGCGTCAACAATACAAATAGCTCACGACATGCGGTATGGTGCAAGTACCTTCGCAGCAATGGCATCCAGTGACCGGCGATTCCACTGCTGGATCTTGTCGACGGTCTCATGTGCCAATTCCTTGCCTTTCGCGACCGATGCCTTGTCCAGCAAGTGTAGAATGATTAAGAGACGGAGGTATACTTCGGATTCGGGGCTAGGCTCAGCGGGAATAGAGCCCTTTGCGGGGGTAGCACCAGGAGCTGTTGATGCCCCAGAATCGACATCCATGGACGCAACTGTGGCCTCGGTGCCGGTTGTAGGGATGTATGCCAACAAGGCTTGTCTCACAGGACCATCTGAAGCCCGATACGCATGGGTATCGCCATGCGTTCGAGGGATGTGCAATAATATCAAAATTATGAATGCCGGGCGGTTCGTAACGATGGAGAGTGGTCATACCTTTCGAGAAAGCCCCTCGAACTGCCTCGGACAAGGCCGCTGCATCCAACCGCTTTCTTAGCGTTGTCAAGCTCCTCAGTACTCTGGCTGTAAAACGGGGTTCCAACGTTGATACGGCACGTTCAATCAACACCAAGTTCGCGCGGATCTCCTCCGCGGGTGTAAGTGTTGGTGTGGTGTCCTTCGCGTCTTTCGGGGCCGGGTCTACTTGCATCTTCGTGGTGTCATCCTTCGAACTTGTTGCTTTCTGCTCTCCTGCCATCGAGGTTGTGCTGATCGACGCGGTCTGGTGATGTGGAACTCGTTGAATGTATATTGGGCTGAATTGCGACGACGCGCGTCTCTAGAGTTTGCGCCTGCTTGTGTTCGGTTTCTACGCCTCCTGACACATCATTCCCAGCGAATCCTCCCTAAAGCAGGGATATCGTACGAATGAATTGATATACACAGGATTTCACTTGGAAATACGTCTGATTCCCTCGCTTCACTCGCTACCAGGCTGCAGGGCGTTCCGATCCTAGCGAGAACGAAGACGTACATAGCGCTCCATCGGTCGATCTGTCCCCGATCAAGGTTCGATGAGAAGACCAGAACGCATATCCCGCCCTAGCACTATATTGTACTACCTCAGTGACTAGTTTGGACGTCGACTACCGGGAGACGTTTCAGTCGGAGTGGAAATCCGCGGGTGGCGCGGCGCTCGAATTTCGTGTTAACAAACTCCGCCATTCCAGCCACAGCCGGACACTTCACACCTCCCTATTCTTCGTTCTCGACCTTGCGATCTACAGGCCCCCAAGGATGCACATGCCGTGTCTCGCCGAGCTGTGAAAGTTAAAGCGACGATAAAAGTTCACCAGAGTTCACCCCTCGCTCATAACGTTTGTCGCATGACCAGACCCTGCGTTGGGTAAAAGACCGAGCGCCTGGTCTTTTCGCCCCGCACCCGAACGTCGAACAAGGCAAGTATAGTATGCACATCGGGAATACAACTCCGGGTGTTGGATCAACCTTTTTCTCTGGTCTCGTTTTGTAGGCACCACCCTGGCCGCACCCTTCACTGAATTACACGTTCACACCTCGCTCACATGCACCCCTGGCTCGCCCTCTGTCCGATTTGAAAGGGGATATGGTCAAAAGACGAGGAAATGCCCTTTTATGGCCGCTACGACCCTCAGTCAGTGGCCAAGTATTCAATTTGTACGTGAAGCCGCACGACGTATGGGCGAGGAGGAAGTCCATCCCGAACCAGTTTGAAAAAGAGCCTTTTATTCTCAAAACCCAAGGTGTTAATGACGTGTTTCGACGTTGCCATCACCTGCCCCAGCCCGTATCCATCACCCTACCCGAAACCACGCGTGTCGATCATCCGGGGTCCCATTATTTCACTTTACGCTTTTCCGTTCGCAGACGCGTGCACCTTGTCCCTCATTCGCCACCTTGACCTTTCACGCCGCGGCCATCATTTAAAAAATCCATATCGCCGCCCCCCGTGCGTAAATCGATAAAAAGGGGAGGGCCCGTGGATTTGCTGGCATGCAGCGGCTTGACTCGCATCCACCCACACTCTCTGTATATTTAATACTCTGAGCTCCCTCTGCTGGAGGCGCTGAGCGCCTTCGAATCTTGGTCATGTCTTTCGTCGAGCCTCGTTTTGCTGCCCCAGCTACGTTCGGTGATGGATTCGGACCTACCATCATGGACGTCGTGCACGATCCCCGGTTTTATTTGGGTGTTGCAGAGAGGACGGCGTTTACGAGATATGCAGTGGTGTGTTGTCGACAAACGAGCGAGGCTGTGACCGTTGTTGACGATGCTCTGATTATAGTTAGCGTCCGCTGTGGTCGTGGTCTGGGATTGGTGTGAGTCGTCCCCGTCCTTCCGTACACCACCGGCCTTGTCTAAATCTACCCTTCTATACAGTGACAACTCTGGACGATGAGGTTAGTCTTTCACCTTCGATGTGCCGAGATTTTCGAGCTCATCCACCCGTTTTGCTTAAGGTTTCATTCATTTGGGTTGGTTATGAAATAACCATTGCGTAAAACGTGCTGACACCGATTCGGACATTATTAGGTACGGCGTTCTAAATTGACTGGCAAGCCGTTGTATTTGTTCCTTCGATATATGGGCCTGGCGTTCCAAATATTTGACTGTATCACTAACTTTGGCATCTGGGATTCAAATGTAAGTTTGGTGTCTGATCAGCTTGGATTTCATACTGACGCTTCATGCTTTCCGCACTCAGTAGTGAGGCAATAACGCATCCTTTGCGCCTCGAGACTCACTAACGACCCGTTTAGCTGTGCGATATATTACTATCTGGTACCTATTTTCTCGGCGGTGAGTTGCGTGACCAGGTTGCAAAGAAACGCGAGGCTGAAAATGCCTGATTCCGTCTGGCCCTAGATTTTTGTCTACACCGTCGACCTCCTGCTGGGATACAGGGCCCTATGCTTATACCGTATGAACACCACACTCGTCGTCGTCAACATCATGTTCTTCCTCGCCTCCATCATCAGTTGGATCGTCATCATTCTGCTCGCATATGGCAACTTCACGGCCGTCGCCACTCCTCGTTTTCTAACCGGTTGCTGGTCCCTCTTGACTTCTTTCGTCTTTTTATCGGCAATACCGGGTAGGCTCCATTCAATTGCTTTGTGACGCATTAACTCCTCTCTGACCGCGCGTTTTCTGCCACTAGGAATTATGTTGGAGACGTGGTTATTTGGGCTTGTTGCGTACCGCTTCATATCGTACTCCAAGGCTGCAGGTTGGAACCGGCAGGGTATCATCAGGCTAGTCATGAAAGACTCTGTCAGCTGGTTCTTGGTGTACGTTCAATTTCCTGCAGAGCCTCGAACCTGTCGACTCACATCCAGTTCTTCATTTCAACAAACAGGATACAGGCGATGATCATTTGGAACGCATTCAGTCTCGCACTATTGCCTCTGGGCTTGCGTGCCCTGGCGATCCCGTACGAACCCCATATCCCTACCTAGGCATAATCGCCACTGACCTTCCTTTGTTTACAGCCCATTCCGAAGCGCAGTGATTATATGTGGATGCAGGCTCGTCCTTCACATGCGGAAAGCCGCCGCAGAGAGGGACGACGACCCAAGATGCGCCTCGAGCTCCACCGCATCTGTTCATACTGTCACCATCGATCAGCACTGCCCCTCCTCCGACCGAGACCACCGGCAAGCAGTCTCGCAGCTTGGTCCACGGCCATCCTCGATGCAGCTTGAGGATCCCGGGACGACGCGGTGGGTGCGCATTGCACAGCGCATCGGATTGCCGCCGCCGTTGCACGAGGACTTCCATTCGATGTGGTACGACCCAGTTGTCACCATCAACCGCCACGCACGATCGCGTACCGCCGATATGGAGATGTCTTGCGTGCCATTCCATACTGGATACTCGCGACCTGTCGATGAATCCCTCCATTTCGGCTACGGTCCTCAGACCGTTATCGTCTCCTGGCCTACGGAAACGTCAGAATATAAACCGGATCAGAACAGCATCGCGCATCGCGGGGTCAGTCCTGTCTCGATGCCACGGAATTTCTTGGATATGGACTCTGACGACGAAGACGACGAACTCGTGTCGACGAGATCTACTGTACCCCGGCGGTACATCATTGTCTAAGCAGGCCTTTGACCAACCCCAACCCTCATTATCTAGTATGACAGTGTAATACCTGTGCAATTTATGTGAATCCTTTGAAACGGTCTGGTATCAAACGCAAGCATGTCAAAGTGCAACATTACGGTTCAATACACAGTTTCAACATGATACGAAACATCTGCTGTAATATGAAACGAGACTAGCCCAAAACAGCCGTCCAATAGTCGACAAACCCGCCCGCTCCTATGTCCATCCCAAGGGTTTCCTCGACCACCTTGGTAGATAGCTTGGTGTCTCTTGGCCTAGTCACCGCACCGGTTGGAGCAGTTGAGTCCGGAATAATATGATCGTGCGGCAAACGAAGGATCTCGGCAAATGCCAAGCACATCTCGTACTTGGTGAACGGTTCAGCAGCCGAATAATGGATAATGGGAGGGAGCGTGGTGATCGCTGGTTCGACCTTGCTGCTGTCAGGATCGGATGGATCAGAGAGGGTCGGGGAACACTTTTCGACAAGGCGGCGAAGGAAAGAAGCGATGTCGAGTGTGTTGGTAGGATAGCGTGTGGCATAGTGGTCCATGTTGTATTTCTTGCCAGATTGGTCTTGTAGGACGTCGATGAGGGTGTTGACAGCCGTGTCGGCGTTCTTGTCGGCGGGGCCGTACCTGACATGATGTTAAGAGGCGTGTAAATAAAGGAAGGGCAACGCGGCAAGCGGTTTACTTACAGGATAGGAACTCGCAGAACTATGCGTTGGCCGTTGGGGCGATCTCGTAGTATAGCAATCTCGCCGTCCCGCTTAGACTGTCCATAGAACTGCAAGGGGTTAGGAGCGTCGTCGACTTCGTATGGTGGAGATGTCCCATCGAACACGTAATCTGCAACATAAATCAAGAGATGACATCCATCCAATGAAGCATGTGAGGGGCTTTGACCGTACCCGTACTGATGTAAACAAGCACGAAGTTGTACTTGGATGATAAATCAGCTAGTGTTGCAGGGACGGTGGCATTCAGTTTTTGAGCTCTTTCTCTGTCCTAAGGCGTCGATTCAATACGCGGAATGATTCAGCCGAAGAGTGGACTAAATGGACCAACCTGCTCAGCAGCGTCTGGTCGTCGTTCAGCGGCACAATGGATTACCCCTAGACGCCGACGTCACGATCGGCAAACTAAAATCAGTCAAGATCGACGCATTTCATTTGAGGAAGCTCTTACAATCAGGCGCGAAGGTCTCGATCACGTTTTCGGCAGCATCAGCATCAAGCAGATCGACCTTGGTAAGATCATCTCGAGGACTCGAGTGAGCGAGTCCTTTGACTGAAATGAAGCACGATCGTGAGTACCAGGACCTCTCACAGATGTATAGACTCTGTAAATCATTTCCATCTCCCCTCACCGATGTACGATGGGTTGGCGTTGAAGGTGTTATACACTGCTCGGCCTAAAACCCCCGATGCACCTGGAAAACGCGGTATTTTTCGTGATAGCCGTGTTCGCGCGACAAAATTAGGCTGATTTACCTGTAATTATGACCTTCATGAGGAATTGCGAGGTTTGGGACGTGACGCGCAAGTGTGTTTTGTTATGTCACGTGAGATCAAGTTGTCGCGACGCGTGGGACGCGAATTGTTTCCATGTTTTGAAGTCGACCAACTGCCGTTTCCTCCGTCCGCCACCAACCATCCCTTCGATCCCCTCAACCCACTACTACCCTCTTCTGTTGGTATACATACTCTCCTCACTTCACCACCATGTCATCTCTTACTCGCTCTAAGCCATCTTTCATCATCTACAGAGACGAACCAACCGCTCCCGAGCCGGCCCAGTCGGCGACGGCCACCTCTACCACGGCACCATCTGTAACTTCCCAAAGGCCCACATTATCCACATCTCTTTCATTTCATGATAAGGAGAATACATCTCCGTACCCCACCGTCGGGACCAATGACAAACCCAAGCTCAAGTCCAAAACTTCAACCACTGGACGCTCCATCAAGAGCGCTCCCACTTCTCCTATCGTAAGCGAGAATGCAGATGGCGCTACTGCCATCCGACTCGCTCTAGCCACTAAATTTGTGGCCTCATCGTCGAAGAAGAATAAGCCGAAATTGCAATCATCAAATTCAGTCCGCCGCAGCGCCACTATCGCAAGCTCAAGTTCCTCCGAAAACGCTCCTCCCAAGTTGAAGCGATCTCTTTCTACCTCATCCACCTCCCGCTTGGGAGAGAAGAAGCACAAGCTCAGTTCGCGTGGCTTGGCATCAACGGTAGAGACAATACCCGAACATGTCGAAAGCTCCCAATGTGGCAGCGATGGCCTGACGATGGCGGATCGTCGAGCAAGAGATCTGACTATCCTTCCGCTCGCCGATATCTCTGAGGCTTTCCCCACTGGCGCTGCTCCTGAAGGCTTTGCGCCTCCAAGTTCTCCCAGCCGCAAGAGGGTGAGTGGTCCCTGACTTGTTTGTTTGTTGTCC
>WSTW01000474.1:2901-13727 GCA_019632305.1 Tulasnella sp. 403
CAAAGATGTCAAGGGACTTCTTGCCAGCGAGGTTGGCGATAATCGTAGTAACACTGCGATGGAGGTTAGCAGGGCTAGCATCGATGACCATTTCGTTCGGCAACATGCCACCCTGTATGGTTAGGCCCTATTAGGAACGAAAAACAAACGTCTTGGGACGAGATACTCACCTTGACACTGAGGATGCATCTATCCGCCAGCTCGGGGTACTTACCAAAGAACCTAGCGAGAAGCTGGAGGTTCGCTTCGCGGGGGTTGATGCCATAGAACTCGCTGGAGTTGAGGAGAACTTTATGGTCATCAGGGACACTTGAAATGGCAGCTTTGATGGCTTCAAAGGCCTGGTCGTCGGTGGTCTGCCTGCCGGGCCAAGCTGCACGTGTAGGACAAGGCGGCAGTCAGTGGAAGGATCATCCCAGGCAGTGAGGTCGAGCGTACTCATCATCATGAGACCCAGTCCAACCCGGTGAATGTTGATGTGGGCGGCAGAGCCAGCGAGAGGAGTACTTTGAGCAGTTGACATGACGTTTGGTATCAGAGCAGTTTGACGTTTGGGGGTAGGAGACGCAGTGAAAGGCTGTTGTTTAAATACAGATATCAACGTACAAAATGGTCCGCTTGGATCTCCGCGTGCTTGAGCTGAGTGTGACGCGTTCTCGGCCGGGGGAACGCGTACGAGCATTCGAAGTCCGGCATGGACCGGGCGCCATGAACCCCACTCACCCTCCACCCCATTCCACCGGGTGAATGAATGGACGACATAATCCTGCACAATCGCCCACGTAATCACCACCTTGATCCAATCTTGGGACCGCCGTTTGACAGTGCGGCGAGTAGATCAGTGGCAATCGCCAAACCGTCTTGTGGCCAGCAAAAGGAAGTTCACAAGCGAGGCCACATCGGCATCAATATGCTGGATCAGTCGGATATGCTGCCAACAGCTGTGTTGGACAGCTGAACGTCACTAACCAGTGGGAGAGACAAGGCGTCGTAAAATTCTCCTTATTCAGACATCGTGAGAGACAAACGGTCTATATGGTCAACGTTAGCCACCGTACTCATCCTAGCTCGGCAACTGTGGCAAGCAGTATTAAAGAGCGTCACGATAGGCGGGCGGAGAGGGCTCCTGGTGAGTGTCTGCTGAGCTGACTCAAACTGTGGGAACGCAATGTGGCATAGCGTAAATCAGCTCGTGCCTCTAGCTCTCCCAAGACATCTGTGCCCGCTCTCGTGTGGCCCGGGTCAAAAACACGGAAACTATTTATCCACCGCTTTCGAATTCTTCGCTAGGGTATTCAGCTACGCCACCAGGAAAGACTATGCCAACCACGTCCTCACAGGAGTTCGTTGGGAGGTCTCTGGGGTCGTAGTAGCTACCAGCTTCAGCAAGACACATGGTGACTATGCCCCGCGATTGAAGCTAATTCCGACTGGGCGAGGTCGAACGTACTTCGGGCTGTTCTTGTGGTTGTAATCGCGGAGTCGGAACCAAGGGAGTGTAACGGAGCGAGGCGTCACGCGTGACACGTCGCCAAGATACCAAACTTCCACCACTCCCCGAAACCCCAGAACGCGATAGACGCTACCACACTCCTTCTTTGCACCATCCACGCTTTTCTATTTCAACTTGTGTAACTTTGTCGCGCTTTAGGAGCACGAATTTCACCAACATCAACGCTCTTTCAACTAACTGCTGCCTTTGCTCTAAAGACTTGTAGATCCCCAGTATACAACACAACCCCGGAAATATTTCTTGCCCTTTTTTTTTTGGGACGATGTCGACTTCTAGCTCCCCTGCTGGATCTCATAGATCTTTCACGGGAAATCACTATCTGGTCGAAGGTCGACAATACGATTTTGTTCATCCAAAATCCGCTCTAGAGGAGCCAATTGGAGGCATTTGGACGTTTAGTCGAGGGACTGTAGTATGTCATGTTGTCGTTTCAGGGGTATTTGGTTCTCAAGCTTCGTTTCTTAGATATGGAGAATTTGGCCTGCTGTGCTCCTACATTCTCTTTTTGCGGCAGGTCCGTGGGCCACGGAAAAACTGGAAATGGGAGACGCTTTGCGAAAACTGACGCATACCTCCCTCAGCTGTTGTTGTAATCACTGAAAAGACGCCCTACAATCTCGCGTAAGCGGTTGTTCGTTATCTGGCAGTTCCTGTTTGTCTAACGAGACTTGATGGCCGGTGACAGTATTGCGAACGCTTTGTTGGTTGTTGTAGGAGTTGTCATTGGTTTTGTGATTTCTTATCGAGCTATGAGCGGGTGAAGTGTGCGATCGCTTGGTGGAGCAACGATGTCCTGACTTTTGTCGACAGATACGACCGCTACAACCAAGGTCGGACGATGTGGGGTGATGTGATTAAGACTTGTCGAACTATGGGTCGACTAGTGTGGCTTCATGTACCACCCAAACTAGCTAAAGATCGCGACCCCACACCTGACGAGGTCAAACTGGCGATCTCGGAGAAAAAGTTTGCATTGGGACTTATCGAAGGATTCGCTGTTGCAGTGAAACACCATTTAAGGACAGAAACTGGAATGTATTATGCGGATCTTTATTACTTGTTGGTGGGTGCCGTCCTGCAGTGCGTTGGGGACGATTGCTCACACTCCTTCAGGCACCCCTCCACCCGGCACTCAAGTCTGTAACATCTGTTTCCCGCTCCCCTGGTGAAGAACCAGCTACAGTTGTGTCTTCGCCTAAGCCGACACAAATACCATTCTCCGAAGGCGTTCGCAAGCGGCCCAACCACCCAGCTGTCCAGGCCGTCCTCACAGCTTCCCCGCATATCGACTACGGCACGATTAACCAATATCCCCGCGCCGAAGAGGTTGACGAACACCAACCTCTGCTCCCTTCGATGCCTCGCCGAAAGCAAACAGTAGCCCAAGCTGTTTCGGTTTCCATGATTCCTTTTTGGACGATTTTCGTCTGGATCTGGAATGTAGCGACATTAAAGAGCTTTCGGAAGGTGGAGCAACTTGAAGAGGATGACAGGAGACAGTCGACTCCCTACTCTCACAGAAAGCGACGACCCAAGGTCGCTGGTGGCGGGACAAACTTACCCTTGGATGTCATTAGGGCACTGAGCGAGTGGTTAGCCGTGTTAGATACGCGCGGTACTGTTAACGGTATGTAATCGGGGTTTCATGGCTTCGTATCAAAACTGAGGATTATGTCTTAGGCTCGGCCTACGGGGGCATGATGAGTTGCCTGCAAACTTTCGAAAATACACTGACAGGTAAGGCTTAACGAATCTCTCGCGGCTGCAACTGCTCAAATTCGTTGTTCCCTTAGATTTGGAACGGGTGCTTACTACTCCCTTGCCACTGTGGGTGGACGATTATGGTTGTCTTGTTCGTGGCTAACCATAACTAATAGGATATATTCTGCGCATCTCCGGTGAGTATGCCATACAGAATATTGATCATGTACTAAACTGCGCATTGCCACTGGGTACTACTAGACAGTGAGTATACCCGAGGGTTTTTTCTTCGACTCGATGCTAAGTCGAAATCAATACGCAGCACCGTGTGGCTATACCTCTTCTTCTTGCCATTCCAGCTGGTTGAACCTCTAGGATATTTGACCATCTTAGCCGTTGCGATTGCTGCCTTCCTATACCTCGGATTTCTGGCTGCAGGTGAAGAGATAGAGCAACCTTTCGGTGCGAGTTTATCCTTTATGACCATTCCACGTGTCTAACTGTGCTTCTCCTCAGGCTACGAAGAAAACGATTTGGACTTGGATCTCTTCATTCTTGAGGTGAATCCAACGGTTTGGTTCGGACAAGGCGTTCGCCACAGCTGATTTTGATTCGTAGATCATTCATTACGACATCGACGCACTTCTTGCGAGGTCGTCTCCCAATTCATACGCAACGTTGAAAGCCACAGGCCATGACCAGGCAAACGCTAATACCTCCCAGGGCCTTCTGGCTGACTACGGCAGAATTCTTCAGGCAGCCAAAACACGGAAACACGATGATGCTCAGTCCGCCCCAAAGAACACCAGTGCACCAAAAGAGGCACCAGTAGAGCTGGGAGCTGCACCCACTATCATACATGCCCTCGCAGACCGATCCGATGCACCCCTTCAGAAAGCGTCCACCCTGCTCGCGGCCTCCGAGCCATGAATCAAATTCCAATTCATTATATGCGCCGACGCGCATTATATCTCTACACGCCATATACCTAGTAGTCGCACCGCTTTGTCCGCCTGCCCGCTACACTATATCTTTACCCCACTACGATGATACATTCTAGAGTCTCAGTCCATCGTTTCATTTCTACTACATAAAGGATCTGCGATTAGGATATTATTCTGTAACTAATTCGAACAAACAGGAAGTAGAAAAGGGCATGCAAGGGGAGTCTTGGGAAAGACGGTGAATTACGAAAGAAGTTTCTTAACACCTTTCACAATGCCCTTAACAGAGAGCCTCTTTTTCTTCTTCTGTGACTCTGTGCCACTAGCAGAGCTGGCGGCGCTGCCAGCCGACTGGGCGGAGGTGGATGTCGGGCGATCACCTCGGACTTCCTTGACAGCCTTGCTAGAAGCAACTCCGCCTTCTGCTGCCTCGGCAGCTGCACGCTGGGCACCACTAATAAATTTGAAGGGGATGTTTGAGAGGTTGTTCCCATGTTTTGGGTGCAATACGAAACTTACCGCTTGAATTGAGTGACCACGTCAGTGAAGTGCTTGGCGTGCGCCGTGACTTCTTCGATTTCGAGGGGACTGGGCTGACGACTTCCATCGGCAGCGGCGAGAGTTCCAGAGCCTGGATATAGACGTTTCATATAGCAGCTCGACTAACGGGATGGCGCTGCTACCTACCCCATGGTGCGCCTCCTTTGATTTCGGTCATGTTAACTGTGGTTGGCGAGATGTAACCCAGTGGTACGTAGTTTATACCGTGGTGAGTGAAGAATGGGCTATACGACACGTGTTAGTGCTCGACCACTGTACTGAGAGGATGGTTATGCGCACATGGTGGTGACAGCAGTGGTTTCCTGCCCGCCATTCTGCGTCCCAGTAGACGTGATGACAGTAGCAAATTTACCACTCAAAGACTGCTTCGTCCACAGACCTCCCGTGGCGTCGAAGAAATGAGAGAATTGCGCAACCGCTCGGCCATAGCGTGTTGGGATGACGAAAATATATCCGTCAAACTCACTACGCACAACCAGAATAGATTAAATTTCTGGATGAATACTCAATGTTGGAGATGGTTGTACGTACATCAGCTTGTCCGGGGTGATCACGGGTATGTCTTCACGGCGAGGAGCAGCGTGAAGCAGGCCTAGGACTTCCTTTGAGAGCGTCTCTGGACTATGGGTTAAACGAGTGAGCAGAGCTACGCCAAACGAAGTTCAAGATTCTCACATCTGGTAGAGCTCGACCTAATATAGAAGCGCGAGAGGTTACGAATCAGATGGAAGGATTGGGTAACGCTCGCAACGCGTACCTCTGCGCCTTTCTCCTTTGCTGATGCGACGGCGGTATCAGCCAAGGTGTTCGTATGTCCGTAGAGCGAGTAAAAGATGACAGCAATCTTTGGGGCCATTACGCTCTGTCAGAGGGAGGGGATGGAAGAGATGATGAAGAGGCTGAGAAGGGGTGGTTCTGCTGCGTGAGAGCCATGGTATTATAAGAGGGAACGGGGTTGTACTGAGGTGGGAACTTGTAATCCGATTGTCAGCAACTGGGTCCCTCGGTCGGACCAAACGGCTACTATGACAAACGATCACCATTCCGCGATTTCGCACGCGCTTTGCTCGTAATTCGGATCCTTTCAAGCTGACTACACCCTCGATGATGAAACGATCTGGGGTTTTGTCGACTGGTTTTTACAAGGAAGTGGGCTGGGGTGGTGTACCGTCCGCGGACCAAGGGTACGGGTGTGTCGTGTCGGAAAGGCGACCGATGGCTATCAAACCATGAGAGCTTACCCACTAACCAAAAAGGTGACTGTCGCGATCCACGTCTCATATGAGCCACTTCCGTCTCACGGGCATGTCTGAGACCGCGGAATCCGTGATATAAAACCGGATGACTGCTTGCTTTGCATACGTGCCATCTCACGAGCAACTATACCCTACACAGACTCACGATACATCGTGGACATCGTGGACACCTTGGACACCTTGGACACCTTGGAATGACGATACATGTGGTATCCGCGATGGCTGGTTGGGCGTTGTGTTTGTCTGGGTGGGGGAGGTGATCGCAGAAAGGGTTGCCGACGGACATGAACACACCGTCTCCCACGGTTGAATCTGGCTAATCACCACCACACGATGCGCGGTACGATACGATCAAAGCCCTGATGGGGATCGAAACGCTAACACTTTCCAAAGTTAGCAATGAAGCCGAAGTCCGCATCGTCGAAGACCTTGTGCCACTTATTGTCGAACAAGGCGAGCCGTGGGAGATAGCCGATCTGGCTCGTCTCACAATGGTGTCCTCCGCGTGGCGATACCATGTTGAGAAGCTCCTGTACACCAAGGTGGAACTCAAGAGTCGGCCTCAGTTACTACATTTCACGCGGACACTCGAGGCTCGACGCGATCTCGCGCGCCTTGTCCTTTCTCTGCGGTTTGAAGTCGTTGCCCCACCAGATAACACTCGAGCAATGCAGAAGCTCTTCAAACAGCTCTGCCGTCTGGAGTCGTTGCGGACTTCCGGTAGCTATGGGATTATATCACTCATGGAGGCTTTAGAGCAACTACCCGAACCGGAGCGGCTGAAGGAGCTGGAAGTTGTAGGTCCGCCGCTGGACTCCCGGGTCCTCCCCCGTATGATGGACAGAACCATTACCTGGACCGAGAAAATGCGTTGTCGCAACATTACATCCCTCAGCCTCTCTCGAGTCTACTTGACATTCCGGATGCCCCCTGATGCCCGTGGCTTTCCTCCAAAGCTGACGAGCCTGTGCTTGGAGGACGCCGAAGTGACCAACCTCGTTTCACTCCGACACTTCCCTCCATTACACTCGCTCACCATCGTCACCCCTTTGGTACTCTACACTGATCCGTTCTCCCAGATCCGTGTTATCCTACCCCACATTCGCGAGAGTATTGAAGAACTGTCGCATACCATGATTCGGCCAGCGCGTTTCTGGGCACATGCTACGCCACCTCTTTGGCAGATGCCCTTGTGTCCGAATCTGAAGTTGTTGGAGACCGATGCACGTATATATACCTCCCGTTACGTTATGAACCTCGACGACGCTCTGCCGTCCGTCGAGGTATGGACAGAGAGAAATATGGAATCCCCCGGATTTTAATATCTTCGGACTAGTTGCTGCAGATGTATTGTGTTTTAGACATACGGACCTTTTTAGGATAGATGTGTCTGCCTCTCTGGTGTAAACTCCACGTCGAACAGCTTGTTTGGGACGCGTCGCGGCGGAAACAAATAAGCGCACCGAACTCGAACCCAACAACCAAAGGCCTGCCTTTTGAAACCAAGCCAGGTCTTTCGAAACGCCCGGGTACCGTTCTCACAGGCGACCCGTTCTTTCACCTTTGTCCCAAATCTCAGTTGGGTTGAGTTTTCTCTGTGAAGAGCCGTTCAACCTCCTGTCCACCCACATACCGGCCACGACCACGCGATGGAGAACTACTCAAAGCTCGAGAAGATCGGTGAAGGTACGTTCCACTCAGAGAAACTGGAAGAGAGCCTGGTTAATGATGAGATTTCAATGTGAACTGCGACTGTTTATTGTAGGCACTTACGGCGTTGTGTACAAAGCAAAAGATATGGTTAGGAATAAGGTTGTTGCCCTCAAGAAGATTCGTCTGGAAGCTGAAGACGAAGGTGTCCCATCCACCGCAATTCGTGAAATCAGTTTGTTGAAAGAGCTCAACGACCCTCACATCGTCAGGTGCGTTTACGCAACATTGATGGATGCTTTCGACCTATTCTTATCACTATCATCTCGCCTCGGCCTTTAGCCTGCTTGAAATTGTTCATGCAGAAAATAAACTCTTCCTCGTGTTCGAATTCCTCGACATGGACTTAAAGCGCTATATGGAGGCCGTCAACACGCCATCAGACACGACCGCCGCAGTTGTTGCTAGAGGTCTTGGACCAGATGTTATCAAGGCAAGTGTATTTCGCCTCCCAACACGCGACACGACGCGTTTGGTGGTTTCCGCCGCAACACGCGCTAACAACATGTCCTGTTTACGGCGTTTATTTGCCTTGTTCCGTCCAACAGAAGTTCTCATATCAATTAGTAAAGGGTCTGCATTATTGTCATGCGCATCGTATCCTGCATCGCGACTTGAAGCCCCAGAACCTTTTAATCGATGCAGAAGGGAACCTGAAATTAGCGGATTTCGGCTTGGCAAGGGCCTTTGGTATTCCACTGAGAACCTATACACATGAGGTACGCACGGGATCTCAATCATTCCGTTGTGTCTTGGGGGTCTGAGGCTTGTCATAGGTCGTGACGTTATGGTACCGGGCACCTGAAGTGCTTCTGGGCTCGCGTCATTATTCGACGGCCATCGATATGTGGTCTGTCGGTTGCATCATGGCCGAGATGATCATGAAGGGCACACCATTCTTTCCCGGCGACTCGGAGATAGATCAGATCTTCCGTATCTTCCGGTACGTCGTCTTTTGTCTAAAGTTTTGCGTCTGCCCCGATCCTGCGACCAAGCCACCAGCATCCTCGCTTTCGGATTGGACTCGAATGGGTTCCAACGGCTCGGGTCCCGTCTGCCCTTGATCTACCTTCTCGCGGTGAATTTGAGTTGACCGCGGTCGTTCTTTCCTTCCCTGTGGCTCGCTGCGCACATAGGGTTTTGGGAACACCAACAGAGCAGAATTGGCCTGGCCTTACGCAGCTTCCAGACTACAAATCGACGTTCCCCCAGTGGAGGGCGCAAGACTTGATGTCGATTGTCGAGGGTATCGACGAAGAAGCATGCGACCTAATATCGGTACGTCATTTTTCATAATATCCCGTTTTGGAACCTGCCTCTAGGAAGTCTTACCGCTTTGAAACATTTATTAACATTTGGCTTCTTCCTCGCCCAACCGCACCTTTTTGCGTGATCCAGAAAATGTTAATATATGATACCGCGCATCGAATCTCGGGTGAGTTGTGCGTGCTTCGGTCTATTGAGAGGTCTTAACGCGGAGGTTCTCTTGTTGCAGCCAAGCGCTCCTTGCTTCATCCGTACTTCAACGACATTGATATATGATTGATGGTGACGAGAGGCACTCGCACAGTGAAATTATATTTGGTCTAGTAACATTGCGTTATTCGAACGATATACCCCTCTCCGTGTGCACGACACCGGCAATTACATATAAGTGATGACCAATCCAGAAATTGTTCCCGTTAACAAGTGATGATATAAGTACTAGGGGTACAGCAGGAGTAGAGAGGATGGGATGGGCCGAACGGTAAAAGCACTAATAGCAACTTTGACGAAAGCGATGAAAAGTGTCCGATAGCAGATAGCACAAATAGATGATGTGATGTGATAAAGTATTGCAGAAGAAATGATGGGGGAGAGAACCGAAGAATACCGGAGGGGCGTGTGACGCGTAGAGGCAAGACTGTCGTGGAAGGGCGGAGGGAATTATCATGGGGGAGGAGTCTTGTCTCGACGTTCGGGAGGTGGCGTAGGTGGCTGGCCAGGTGACTCCTGCTGTGGTTGTTGTGGCAAATCTTGAGAGGCCTCTTCGTGCACGGGTGGGAGTTCGGAGGGGTTAGTTGGCTGGGGGGTGGGAGCGGGGCTGCTGTCCTGGTGCTGCGCGGCTTGCGTAGAAGGCTCTATTGGAGGTATCGTAGCGGCTGGTTGAGCTTGAAGTTGCGTAGCGGGGGCGATGAACTGGTTGGATGGTCCCGCAGCTTCGAGGGCGCCAATATCCAAGTCTGGCATCGGTATGCTTGGGTCCACGGCGTATGGGCTGCCTGACGCGCTACGCGATGGACCTGCTCCCAATGCTGAGCTGTCGAGCGTCGTACGACGTGGTTTGCCTTTGCCTTTGCTGCTGGTAGTGCCAAACGCGGAGATGGAGGACGAGGGACCGGCGCCCGGGTGTACGGGGCCGGGATGTGCCAACCAGGAGATTTGGCCCGGCGTCGGTGGTGGTACGGCTGGCTGCTGTTGGCCTTCAATGCGACGGCGACGGAAGAGGTAGAAGAGGATTAATAATAATAATAGACCGGCGACGCCGCCGACGGAGAGTCCGACGATCAAGGGGAGTTTGCTGCGTGGTGGTGACCTGGGTTAGTGAGGCAGATGAGGAGAGGTGAGATGGCGTCTGACCTGCTGTTGGTATGCGACATTTTGGCTCCCCAGCTTGTGTTGCCGTCGTCCCCGTCAATACAGGATGTAGTCGGCGTCGCTGAGGATGATGTTGGAGCAGACGTGGTGGGGGAAGGGGTGGCGGCTACGAGACACGAGGTACTACTCTTGGCGTCCCCTTGCACCGTAAAGAGTTGTGAAGTTTGGAGCAGCGTGGCTGACCCAACCGCCCCGCCCGTGCTGTACAGAAACATGATCTGTGTGCCAAAAGGTAGATTGACAGTCCAGTTTGACGAGTTTGTGCTGGGCGTGGATGTGTTCAACGCGATGGGCGAACGTCCTGGGATGAATCCTCGGATAAACACTTGGGACTGTATTCGGGGGTCGAAGCCGTTCCATGAGATGGTGAGAGGCTCGCATTGACGTGGCGGGTTGGAGAGCGCGAAGAGGTTTGGGGAGGGGGGTGGAATGGGGGTTTGAAGGCAGGAATCGTTGGTGGAACTGCCGACGGTAAATGGTAAAGAGACGCCTCCCGTACCTGAC
>WSTW01000478.1:0-15175 GCA_019632305.1 Tulasnella sp. 403
CATCTTCTATTGCTGTATCAAATATGTTTGGTGTCCATAATGGTTGAGTAGGGGGAAAGGGACATGAGGGTAACTGTGTCACGACTTCACTAAGAACGCCACTTAGTAGAACATCTCACGGTCCCTCCTACCCTTGTACCTGAATCCCAGCACAATGCATAGCATGCAGCGCTACTCCCAGATGCCCAGTAGAACATCCCATGGTTCCCTCACATCTTGTCTACAACCCACTGAACACGCGTAGCGCCCAAACATCTACTATCCCATGATAGTATCAAGACCCCTCAGCGCACCAACGCTCACCATTCGACATAGCCAATGTCACAGCAAGTCTATGTCCACAGCATCCCAGTACATCACAGCTAGTACACAGCTGTTCAGCCACCTCCACAGAACACGTAGCCATGGGCAGCGCCTAATGCTGCCATCTCAACAGACACATAGCCAAAGCTCCTGTCCAATAACACCACAGCCCTCCATTGCACCACCAACAGTGCATAGTCACCTAGCCTCCCCCACAGACATGTAGCCTTGGGCAGCACCCACTGCTGCCACCTGTCATGACCTTGCTCAAAGGGCAAAGCTAAGACAGATGTGGCCTTTGGCGCTACCCTCACAAGCGCTCAAGTAGACACTCCCACGATTCTCTTGCAACTCAGCAGCTCACCCTCCACGTCAAGCACAGTGCCACAACTACTGTCTCATGATCCGAGTCCCCATGTTCGCTGTTCTATGTCCCGGCCCAAGTCCTTGCACCCCTCACATCACCTCGCTCCGCCCGGCATCACAGATACTCCAATGACGAAGAGTTACGTTGAGGCACTCTGCACCCCAGGAGCAGGCTCCGCTGCCCTCCACACTCCAAGGGAGTGCTCCCAACCCCACTTGACTCCAACCCCGCTCTCCACCACAATGCATCATACTGCTATGACATCTACTCCACTAAGTAGTATAAGTAACAGCCCTGTACCATAGCTACATTCCCCATCTAGCAACTTGTTGTCCTTCCTCCACTTGTCCCTCACTGTTCCCCATCTTCCCCTCCTGTTACTTACCTCGATTCCCTCTCAAACCCCTTACCTTGTCCCTCATCTACCATCACCCAACTCAGACCCCATCTTGTCTCTATACCACTAGTACTCTATACACCTCATTACTGTCACACTGGATCACTGCACCTTTCATGCAGCAGTATTCGTCCAAGCCGCCCAGTTCCTTCTGTTCCTTGTTGATATCCTCCCCCAACTCCACACTCGCACAGTTGAAGCCACCCGTGATCTCCTCCACGACTTCGCCTTGGAGCTAGACTGAGAACTCGCCCGTCGTTGCCAAGCAGGTGTTGCTGGAGACGCTTAGCCATTCTGTGACACCACCCCCAACGACACGTCAATGAACATGTAGCCTGTATGGGCCCATAAGCTGAAGAACCACAGGATGGAGAACTGCCTGGTATAGCCTTAGTCTAGTATATAGTCTCCAGCTCACAGTAGTAGCAGTTCCCCATCTAGCAACTTGTCCTTGTCATCCCTTGTCTTCTCACTTGTCTCATCCCTAGTCCCTCAGTTCCCTCAGTCCCTCAGCTCCCTCAGCTCCCCAGTCCCCTTGACGCCTAGTCACACCTTCCTGACCATTCCCGGTCTAGTCCCCTCCACTGCCCTGGTCACCTCAACCACTGTCGTCTCTAGTGTTGTAGCTGAGTAACCACACTTGGCCTTGACCAACCTCCTAGTCTCCTCAGTTTGGGTACTCCCCTCCACTGCATCCTCCTCCATCACTGTTGTATCCTGTATCTGTCACAGAATGGCTAAGCATCTCCGGCAACACCTGCTTGGTGACAGCGAACTAGTTCCTGGTCAAGTTCGGCGGCGAAGCCACGGAGAAGGTCATGGGTGGCCTTGATGGTTTGGGTGTGAAGTTGGGGAAGGAGGTTGTGGAGGAATAGGAGGAACTGAGCGGCCTGGACGAATACAGCTGCGTAGAGGGCGCGATGATCCAGTGCGACAGTGACAATGTGTATAGAGTACTAGTGGTATAGAGAAAAGATGGAGTTCGAGTAGGATGACGGTAGTTGAGGTACAATGTAAGAGGCAAAAGGGGAAATCGAGGGAAGTAGCAGGAGGGGATGATGGCGAACAGTGAGGGAACTAGCGAAGAGGGAACGACAAGTTGCTAGATGGGGAACGTAGCTATGGTACAGGGCTGTTACTTATACTACTTAGTGGAGTAGATGACATAGTGGTCTGATGCGTTTGTAGTGGAGAGTGGGGTTGGAGCCGAGTGGGGTTGGGAGCGCTCCCTTGGAGTATGGAGGGCAGCGGAGCCTGCTCCTGGGGTGTGGAGTGCCTTGACGTAACTCTTTGTCATTGGAGTATCGATGACGCCGGGCAGAGTGAGGTGACGTGAGGGGTGCGAGGACTTGGGCCGGGACATAGAACGGTGAACACGGGAACTTGGATTGTGGGATAGTGGTTGTGGCGTTACGTTTGACACGAGGGAAGAGGCTGTAGGTTATATGGGGACCGTGGGAGAGTCTACTTGGGCGGCTACCAGAGTAGTGCTGAGGACCGCACTTGCTTTAGCTTTGCCCTTTGAGTGAGGTCGTGACAGTATCCCTCAGTCCCCACTGCTCGTCGTCGCTGTTGCAGACAGCTCTCATCTCTTCCACGCTCTTACTCTTGTAACTTGCCAACTCAACGGGCTTGCTAGAGCCCTTCATTGTATTCCCAATCCCATCTCATTGAATATCACTGTATTGGACGCCTAGTCCATCACTGTCACACTAGTGCACTTGCCTCTTGAGTCCTAGTTCAAAGTCTATTGACTACTAGACAAGCGCTTGTCACTTAGACATCTCCCACCGTTGCCAAGGTCATTTGAACTCTACATTCTCACAACCCTCTAGACCAACGCACCCGAGGCGCTTAGCCTTAGCAGAAGCGACACTATCAAGCCACAAGTCTCATGTGGAGCCCTTGAAACCCCAGTGTCGCGACAAACTGTCTAACAGCATCATCTGACACACTGCAAGCCTTGGTGGCTGGCTTATGTGGTGGTGTAGAGAGTCGTACAGCGTCAGCGTAACTGAGTGTGGGTAGAGTGCCTTGAGTGCCAGGCTGGGAGAGACTGGGCAGGTCATAGGTGTGTACTGTGGGTGGCAAGGTAGAGAATTGAACACAGGGACCTGAGGTGTGAGAGCATAGATGTGGTGTTGTGTTAGACTGAGGGCAAGGGATCAAGTTGTAGAGGATCCATGGGAGAGTTGACTAGGGCATCTAGGAGAGTGCTGGGTGCTTTTGGGGATGCAGTGTCATGACTTCATGCAAAAGGCAAAGCACGTGCCGATGCCACAAGTCTAGGTCCCCGTTCCCACGTAGATCCCCGTGTTCCAATTCTACTCGAACCCCATCGTCACAGCTCAGACAATGCCCGACACAGCTCCTTGGAACAAAGCACTACACCGGTAGTGCAAAGGACTGATAAGCATAGCTCTAGCACGCCATCGGCCACGTATGCAGACGTGGCACGCAGAACTACACGTCGACATATAGCCACACCAGTAGTATATAACGTTATCGACTTTGGACTGTAGTTCTGCATCTAGCAACTTGTCTTACCTCTCTCAGCTCTACCTATCTAGTACTCTTACCATTGAATATCACACTGTCCACTCGAATACTCCTGCGACTACTCCTCGCATCCAAGACCTTCCTCCTTACTCCTGTCTGGCGTTCTCACCACACCCTACTCGAGTACGAGGTTCCTTCATTATCCCGCAATACTCCCACTTTGTCGTCTACCTAGACACAAGTGTCCTTCGTCCTTTGTCACTGCCTAAGTAATTAGGCACTGTCTCATTCCCACGTTCTACTTAGTGTCTACGCCCAAGGCGCCTAGCCTTAATCGTGACACTTTGCTAGATCCATAAACACCTCCTGTGTAGAAGCAATTCTATGCCAGAGATCCCACCTATTGCATTCCCAGTAGCATTGTTCATCGTCTTCGACCTTGTTACCAAAGAAGGACGTCCCCCACACCAAATCTACACCCCAGACGATGAAGAGTTTGAACTCCTCATTCTCATCGCCTCTGCCGCTGGTTACCAGACCGCTGTACCCACTGATCTCATCATTCAAACCCCAATTCACCTTATCTACGTGATCCCACAGCCTATCATTCACACTGTCACAGCACCACAGTAATTGGTCACTGCCCACTGCTGTGTACTTCCCAGAAGACACCGCCCTGCAAAGAAAAAGAACTTGTTAGGCAAAGTATATGCCTAGGAGAAACACCTATGCCTCAACCAAATGAAAAACAACCCACGAATCGGAAGAAGCCCACACACACCACCTTGCACACCCAGAAGAAAGGCTTCAACGATATATTCGATTCGCCCCACTCCTCCGACCTTCCGAAATCGCAAGAAGAGACTACTTCTTCTGCCTCCTATCCGTCGTATCCCCGGAAACGCCCCTCGAACGCGTCCTCGAGCTCTACTTCCAAGCGAACGCATACCTCTTTAAAGATTGAAAGCTGGACCCCCAAAACCGAGCCTGAATCCTTGACCAATTGGAACGTAGGCAGACGGCTCTTGTACAGTCCCTCCAACGACAAGAACACGCAATCAACATCTGGTGGAACAACCCCACCACTAGAACCATCCTCACAGCCACTCCGGTCCTCCCAATCACCTCGATATACACGGCCGCCCCTATCCTTGCCTTCCCCAGTCTTGTCATTATGACAACCCAGTCCTTATTCAGTTGCCTGTGCCTTGCCCACGCACTCTCCTGGGACAAACTCATGTTCGTCAGACAGCTCATCCAAAGTATCCGATACACTCATACACGCAACATTCGTAACTGATACCATCTACCACCTCGATCGAGTCTGAAAGCTATTGTTGTACCTGATTGAATCCGACTTCCAACAACTATTCCTTTACCCCTTCCTCAGAGCCATCTTCGTCCAAACCAATCAAAACCCAGTTCGAGAAATAACGTTGCACTACACCTGACAGTGCATTAAGGCCCTCACTGCCCTATACCTGTTCTCCGAAGCGTGGCTATTCGTTATCAAACGACTTCCTGGCCTTATCCTAGCTGAACCTCTCAATTAGGCAAGCTGGCTCACAAATCTTGGTTCCATCCCGGATACCTGCACCGCTGTAGAAACCTGACCTGTGCCAACCAAGATCACTTCCCATTTGACGAATTATCCGAAATTCATCTTGAAGAAGTAACCCAGAAGTTCACTGCCCGAGCAAACCGCCAACTGTACCAAGAATTCGTACAGTGGATTCAAGCCAACGAATTCGTGAAACACTCCTATAAAGAGCTTCACCCTTGCAAGGAAACTCAAGACACCTATCGCTCTCCTTGCCCTGGCTCCTCCTGTCCATCCAATACCTCTAACCCCACTTGCACCTGTCACTGCAACTGCGGATATTGTCCCATCCACTTCCCGAAACTTATCCACCTCCAGTAGATGCCCCGCATCCTCCGCTCTCACACACGACAATCAATCTCCCCAACCCAAATAGACATTGAAAAAAGAGTATGAAAGTACTCAACTGCCACGCATCACTACGTCGTTCATACTCGATACTCCGACGTCCCTGCCAACTGGTGGGACTACCCCAAAGACATCGCAACCCTTCAATCCATATTCCCTCGCTCCTATTTGTGAGAAGCTGCAGTATACATCCCATACCTCCCAGACTCCAATCAACTCTCGATATTCCAATGAACATTCCCTCACCTGCTTGTATCACCTTACAAGTGAAAACCAGCATCCTACACTATCGACTACCCAACCTTCCCGCAAGACCGACTTTTCCGAAACTACCCAGCACTCCTGGTCCATCACTCCTCCCTTGAGGAATTCGTTCCCAAAGTCAAGAAAGAAGAAATTGATGCAGACTTCGTCATTCCTTCCATGGATCATCCCTCTGACGAATCCGACAACGAAAGTTCCTCTTCTATTGGAACCACATCCACTTCCTTCACTTTCCGACCCGCCGCTTGAAAGATATACGGAACTCCCCCCAGGTTGTAAAAACTGGATCAAAAAACCTACCAAGATACCCACTCCCTCATTTCCTCCTCTTCATCCTCTTCAAACATGTCTGGAGAAGCATCCTCCTCCCGCATCCCTGGTACCTTTGGGGCTACTGCTATTGTCCACAAAGATACCCCGATGCCAACAGCACAACCAACACCAGCCCCACAAGGACCACTCCCTCTCGACGCAACTATGCCGACTCCGCAAAGCACTCCTTACCAGAGTGCCTGGGACACCCTCTACTGAGACATCGGAAGATGGTCCCCAGCACAACCGAGAGGACGAACAACCAAACAATCCACCGTGGCTCCAAGAGCTCAGAGCGCTCCCCCTGATGATTCTTCTCCTTCACGAGCCCCCACCGCTGTACCCAGCGGTCAACAGAATTCTGACGCTGAGCGAAGACTCTCTCAGTCCCCTGTGTTTGGGACCACACCTCTCAACGTACCCCCCACCGTACCAACTACCGGAATCCAACGAGAAGCGCGTGAGATCCTGAGGGAACTCCCCCCGGAAATCAGAGCAGGTCCCGACGCAGCAGAACTTGCTACCCTCCTAGCAGCTGTAGAACCAATCCTACGATGACGAATCGCCCAACCACCTGTTCATCACAATTACCTGCTCCTCTTCGCCAGCCTCCCACCTACCACCAAAACACCTAAGCTCCGGGCACCTGAAACTTTCGATGGTACTCAGGAAAAAACCATCTGGTGGCTGGCCAGCATGAAAAACTATCTCCATGCTAGAAGGTCTGACTTCGCCAATGAACGAGAAGCCATCGCCTGTGCAGCATCCTACTGCACTGGATCGGCTCAAAAGCTGGTAGCGCCCATTCTGCAAAAGTAGTATGACGCTAATCCCCCAGCAGAGAGTCGCGTCTATGCTGCGTTCAAAGCTAAAATCAACAGTGCATTCAGAGAAACCAACCCGGAAGCAGCCGCAGAACGAGCCATTCGAGAGGTTAAACAGACCTCCTCTGTCACCGCCTACAATGCCGTCTTTGACAACTATCGATACGACGTCCGATGGGACAATGCTGCGCTGAAAAGCCAGTATCTTGTCGGACTCAAGGAAGAAGTCCGAAAGGCCATGGTATCCAGACCACCTCCCCACAACCTCATCGTGGCTCAACGACTCACGCAAGAACTTGACAATAGGTTGTACGAGATTCAATGAACTCAACATCACCTAGGGCCAGCAACTACCCAAAAAGGAAGTGGTCAACGACGTTTCAACAACCCATCCACCTCAACTCCCTCTGTCCCGACAGCCTCCACCCCGAGAGCCGTGAAGAAACCTGACAGTAAACACAAAAAGCTTACGGATGCTGAAAAGGACTGATGATACAAGGAAGGCCTATGCCTATATTGCGGACAGAAGGGACACCTCGCCAAGGAATGTCCGGAATCCAAAAAGAAATTGTCCACCAACGCAGTCACCTTCAAACCGACCCCTGTAGCCACTCCTTCCCATCCCTCTACCAGGGGAAAGACGACGATGAATCCTCCGAAGAACAAGCAAAAGATTGAAGCCTCTGTAAGCGACCACTTTGCAGAAGGCTAACCCCTTCTCGACTCTTGCCTCGTTACCTGACACTTCTTTAGTAATTTCTTCTACTCTTGAAATGGACTATGACTCCCTATCCGAATCATCGTATTGCTCCTCTGTAACATCCTGTGAATCCCTGCTCTATCCTCGTACCAATGTTTCCGAAGCTCCTTTGAAATCCTTTGACACTCTAGCCTACGTCTCTACCCCAGATCCGGTCATGGACTCCCTTAGCCACAGTACCGGTGCCGTTACAAATCCTGAATCACAAATTATATTACTGGTAACATTGCACCTTGAAGATCACGTGGTCCCTACCAAAGCGCTTGCTGACACCGGCGCTTCCACAAGATTCATCAATTTAGACTTCGCCCAAAAATACAACATACCCCTAGAACCCACACCAAAGCGAAAGGTCAGGGCCATCGATGGCCAACCCTTATCCTCTGGACCAATCACGAAGAAAGCCACTCTCAAGATCAAAATTGGCTCCCATTCCGAGACCCTAGAACTCTTTGCCGTATCCCTGGGAGGCACCCCTATCGTACTAGGAGCCGACTGGTTCCACAAGCATAACCCCTCCATCGACTTCACGACCCATTGTGTTGTCTTCGACTCTCTTCATTGTTCACAAAGCTGCCTCCCCAGTCGTCCAGATGTGCTTGGAACAGCGCACCGGGCAAAATCAACAGACCCAAAGATCTCTATTGCAAGACTCAGCAAGCGACGCCTTACTGAAGAACTCCAAGATGCCGATTTCAGTGGTACCCTTTGGTACAAAGACGGAAAGATCTCCGACACGCCCTTTGATGCTCCAAGCAATAGAAACCCTGGTGAGCCCGCAAGCGGCTACCAGAGTGGACAAAGTGAGAAGCCACTTTGTGACCACGCCCCTCTTAAAGGGCAGGTGGATGCAACGAAAGACCGAAGCACACCAACCAAAGAACATTCACAAAGCACGGTTGCCGAGCTGGAACCGTCCCATGTTGAAGGAGACTCGTTGACTCCGCATGGACAAAGAAAATCAAGAACTACCTCAAACTGACTGTGGGGAGACACTGGATCGTCAGATCAAGCATTCGATGGATGGATCCACCTCATGGCCACACAGTCCAAATCTGCAGCTATTGCAGAACAACACCAGAAACCTAGCATCCCTCTTGAACAACTTGTCCCCCCAGAATTCCATGAATTCCTCGAAGTTTTCAGCAAGAAGAACGCTGAAAGACTCCCAGAACACACCAATTTCGACTTCACCGTCGAACTAGAACCAGGAACCCAACCACCTTTCAGGCCCATCTACAGTTGCTCCCCAACAGAACTCGAAGCCATGAGAAATTGGATTAACGAAGAGACATGCAAGGGATATATCATCCCCTCCTCTTCACCAGCTGGAGCACCCATAGTATTCATTAAAAAGAAAAATGGACAACTCCAAATCTGCGTCAACTACCGAGGATTGAATAAGATCACTCGGAAAGATCGTCATCCACTCCCGCTCCCCAACGAAATGCTAGACCGATTGTAAGGTGCAACCGTCTACTCGAAGTTCGACATACGAACCGGGTTCAACAACATCCGCATCAAAGAAGAAGACGAATGGAAACTCGCCTTTCGCACCAAAATGGGATTATTCCAACCAAGAGTGATGCCCTTTGGACTCACCAACGCACCAGCCACCTTTCAACGATGAATGAACCACATCTTCCAAAACGAAATAGATCATTTCGTAGTCATCTACCTTGACGACATTCTCATCTACTCCCGAACCCTTGAGGAACACCGAGAACACATCAAGCGAGTTTTACAACTCCTCAAGGAAAACAACCTCTATTGCCAACCTGAGAAATGCGAATTCTACAAAGACGAAGTTGAATACCTAGGCTTCCTGGTCTCCAAAAAAGGGTTCCGTATGGATCCTGCAAAAGTCGAAGCTATCGCCCAGTGGCCCACGCCAAAATCAGTCAAAGACATCCAGACCTTCCTCAGCTTCGCCAACTTCTACCGACGGTTTATCAACAACTTCGCCAAGATCGCACGACCTATGCATGACCTCCTCAAGAAAGAAACTAAATTCATTTGGACCCCATGACAGCAAAAATCATTTGACACTCTCAAACAACTATTCCTCGACCATTCTGTCCTCTCCCAACCTGACTTCAACAAACCCTACTTCGTAGAAACGGACTGCTCTGATTACGCTAGGGGAGCAATCCTGTCACAGAAAGACCCTCAAGGAAACCTCCGACCCATTGCTTTTTCCTCGAAATCACTATTGCCGGCAGAAAGGAATTACCCAATACACGACAAAGAACTACTGGCGATTGTAGAAGCCTTTAAGGATTGGCGTCAATACCTTGAAGGCGCACCCGATAAAACCACAGTCATCACCGACCACAGAAACCTTGAATACTTCCAGACGTCCACGAAACTTACCTCACGCCTCGCCCGATGGAGCCAATTTCTGGCAGGATTCGACTTCGTCATTGCTTATCGACCAGGCGCCAAATGCAAAGCTGATCCTCTATCTAGACGACTGGATCACCTGCGTAAAGGGGGGGAAGAAAAACCTCAACAAGTCCTAGACACATCGATTTTCGTCTCCCTCAATGCCACCCAAGTCGAAATCGAAGATAATGCAACTATAGCTGAAAAAATTTGACTAGCATTACCCCACGATGAAATGGTCATCCCAATCCTCGCCTTCCTAAAAAACAACCCACAGAATGCTCCAGCAGATGTCAAGAAGGAATTTACAGCTTATCGACTAGTAGATGGATTACTCCTTTGAGACGACAAGATTTACGTACCCGACGACGAATTTATCAAAGCCTCCATTGTCAAAGCCCACCATGATACACACCTAGCTGGACACCCTGGAAGGCACAAAACCAAAGAGCTAGTCTCCAGAGACTACTACTGGCCTTCACTTGCCAAATTCATTCACAGATACATAGACGCCTGCGACACGTGCGCCCGTGCTAAAGTACGCACACAAGCGCCCTACGGGCCGCTTAACCCACTCTCAGTACCCACAACCCAATGGACCCACATCTTCTATGACTTCATCACGGGATTGCCAAAGACGAAGAAGAACCACAACACTATCCTCATAGTAGTCGACAGACTTGGGAAAGAAGCTCATTTCATCGCTACCAAAAAGGAACTCTCCGCGGAAGATACGGCACAACTCTTTTATGAAAACATATGGAAACTCCACGGAACCCCTACAAATACAATCTCGGATCGAGGAACCCAGTTTAACTCCAAATTCATGCGACACCTCTACAAACTCTTGGGCATCACGCCCAGCTTCTCCTCTGCTTACCACCCCCAAACTGATGGACAGACGGAACAAACGAATCAATTCATAGAAGCCTACTTGTGAAACTACATCTCGTACCACCAAGACGATTGGGACCAATGGTTACCCTCGGGAGAATTTGCGTATAACAACTCCCTTCACTCCACCATCTCTATGTCACCCTTCCAAGCAAACCGAGGAGTTCATCCCCAGATCACACCCAGGATACTACAGCCTTCCTCTGTCCCAGCCACCGAAGAACGGGTGGCCAAGCTTCACCAAATTCAAGAGGAAATACATTTGGCTATGACCCTCGCCCAAGAGAGCCACAAAAAGTTTTACAATCGACATATCTCTCTGTCACGACTTCACTAAGAACGCCACTTAGTAGAACATCTCACGGTCCCTCCTACCCTTATACACGAACCCCAGCACAATGCATAGCGCGCAGCACTACTCCCAGACGCCCAGTAGAACATCCCACGGTTCCCTCGCGTCTTGTCTACAACTCACTGAACGCGCGTAGCGCCCAAACATCTACTATCCCACGATAGTATCCAGACCCCTCAGCACACAATGCTCACCTTTCGACATAGCCAACGTCACAGCAAACCTATGTCCACAGCATCCCAGTACACCACAGCTATCACACAGCTGTTCAGCCACCTCCACAGAACACGTAGACCTAGGCAGTGCCCAATACTGCCATCCCAATGGACACGTAGCCAAAGCTCCTGTCCAACAGCACCACAGCCCTCCATTGCACCACCAACGGTGCACAATCATCCAGCCTCCCCCACAGACACGTAGCCTTAGGCAGCGCCCACCGCTGCCACCCCCGACGACACGTCAACGAACACGTAGCCCGTATGGGCCCATAGCCGAAGAACCACAGGATGGAGAACTGCCTGGTATAGCCTCAGTCTAGTATATAGTCTCTAGCTCACAGTAGTAGCAGTTCCCCATCTAGCAACTTGTCTCATCCCTTGTCTCTTGCCCCTTGTCCTCTCTAGTCCTTCAGTCCCCTCAGTCCCCTTGACTCCTAGTCACACCCTCCTGACCATTCCTGGTCTAGTCCCCCTCTACACATCTCTCTCCACTGCCCTGGTTGCCCTGACCACTGTCGTCTCTAGCGTTGTAGCCAAGTGATCCCACTCGGCCTTGACCAACCTCCTAGACTCCTCAGTTTGGGTACTCCCCTCCACTGTCCCATCGTACACTCCTGTACCACCGTCGTACCCTGTATCCCTCAGTCCCCACTGCTTGTCGTTGCTGTTGCAGACAGCTCTCATCTCTTCCACGCTCTTACTCTTGTAACTCGCAGATCCAATGGGCTTGCTAGAGCCCTTCATTGTACTCCCAGTCCCCTCTCACTGAATATCATTGTATTGGACATCTAGTCCATCACTGTCACACAAGTGCACTTGCCCATTGAGTCTTAGTTCAAAGTCTATTGACTACTAGACAAGCGCTCGTCACTTAGACATTCACCATCGTCGCCAAGGTCATTCGAACTCTACATTCCCACGACCCTCTAGACCAACGCACCCGAGGCACTTAGCCTTAGCAGAAGCGACACTATCAAGCCACAAGTCTCATGTGGAGCCCTTGAAACCCCAGTGTCGTGACACTCTCGCACACCCACGTATGAACCGGGAGACAAAGTCTGGCTTTCAAATGAACACATCCGAACCACACGACCATCAGAGAAGCTAGACTTTAAACAATTTGGACCGTTTGAAGTTCTCGAACGCATCGGCAACCACACATACCGGCTTAAACTTCCCTCATCCATGAAAGGACTCCACAACATTTTCAATACCACTCGCCTCTCACCACTCGTAGAAGACACCATCCCAGGACGAGTCGCAGAACCTCCTCCACCCCCTGAAGTCACTCCTGAAGGAGACAAAGAATACCATGTCAAAGAAATCTTAGACTCTCGTTGGCACCGGAATCGCTTCCAATACTACGTGCATTGGAAAGGATACGACGCTCTTGAACGACAATGGGTCAACCTTGAAGATTGCCATGCCGAAGAAAAAATTGCCGAATATCACCAACAACATCCCGACAAGCCACACTCTACGCGTCTTCAACGCCCTCGTACAACTCGGGCAGAAGACACGCCTAGGAGGGGGCAACTGTCACGACTTCATGCAAAAGGCAAAGCACGTGCCGATGCTACAAGTCTAGGTCCCCGTTCCCACGTAGATCCCCGTGTTCCAATTCTACTCGAACCCCATCGTCACAGCTCAGACAATGCCCGACACAGCTCCTTGGAACAAAGCACTACACCGGTAGTGCAAAGGACTGATAAGCATAGCTCTAGCATGCCATCGGCCATGTATGCAGACATGGCATGCAGAACTACATGTCGACATACAGCCACACCAGTAGTATATAACTGTCACGACACTGGGGTTTCAAGGGCTCCACGTGAGACTTGTGGCTTGATAGTGTCGCTTCTGCTAAGGCTAAGCGCCTCGGGTGCGTTGGTCTGGAGGGTCGTGGGAACGTAGAGTTCGAATGGCCTTGGCGACGGTGATGGGTGTTTAAGTGACGAGCGCTTGTCTAGTAGTCGATAGACTTGAACCGGGACTTGGAGGGCAAGTGCACTTGTGTGACAATGATGGACTAGGCGTCCAATACAGTGATATTCAATGGGGAGACAGGGGAATACAGTGAAGAGCTCTAGCAAGCTCTGGGTGACGTTGGTGAAGTACAAGAGTATGAGCGTGGTAGAGGTAAGAGCTGTCTGCGACAGCGACAGTGAGCAGTGGAGACTGAGGGATACAGGATACGACAGTGGTACAGGAGGGTACAGTGGTATGGTGGAGGGGGATACCCAAACTGAAGGGACTAGGAGGTTGGTCAAGGCTGAGTGCGGTCACTCGGCTACAACACTAGTGCCTACAGTGGTCGAGGTGACCAGGGCAGTGAGGAGGAAGGTATGGAGGAGGACTAGACCAGGAATGGTCAGGAGGGTGTGACTAGAGAGCTGGGGGAGCTGAGGGACTAGAGAAGACTAGAGGGGACTAGAGGAGACAATGATACGAGGGAAGACAAGTTGCTAGATGGGGAACTGCTGCTACTGTGAGCTAGAGACTATATACTAGACTGAGGCTATACCAGGCAGTTCTCCATCCTGTGGTTCTTCGGCTATGGGCCCATACGGGCTACGTGTTCGTTGACGTGTCGTCGGGGGTGGCAGCGGTGGGCGCTGCCCAAGGCTATGTGTCTGTGGGGGAGGCTGGATGATTGTGCACCGTTGGTAGTGCAATGGAGGGCTGTGGTGTTGTTGGACAGGAGCTTTGGCTACATGTCCATTGGGATGGCAGTATTGGGTGCTGCCTAGGTCTACATGTTCTGTGGAGGTGGCTGAACAGCTGTGTGATAGCTGTGGTGTACTGGGATGCTGTGGACATAGGTTTGCTGTGACGTTGGCTATGTCGAAAGGTGAGCGTTGTGTGCTGAGGGGTCTGGATACTATCGTGGGATAGTAGATGTTTGGGCGCTACGCGCGTTCAGTGAGTTGTAGACAAGACGCGAGGGAACCGTGGGATGTTCGACTGGGCGTCTGGGAGTAGCGCTGCGCACTATGCCTTGTGCTGGGGTTCGTGTATAAGGGTAGGAGGGACTGTGAGACGTTCTACTAAGTGGCATTCTTAGTGAAGTCGTGACAATAACGTTATCGACTTTGGACTGTAGTTCTGCATCTAGCAACTTGTCTTACCTCTCTCAGCTCTACCTATCTAGTACTCTTACCATTGAATATCACACTGTCCACTCGAATACTCCTGCGACTACTCCTCGCATCCAAGACCTTCCTCCTTACTCCTGTCTGGCGTTCTCACCACGCCCTACTCGAGTACGAGGTTCCTTCATTATCCCGCGATACTCCCACTTTGTCGTCTACCTAGACACAAGTGTCCTTCGTCCTTTGTCACTGCCTAAGTAATTAGGCGCTGTCTCATTCCCACGTTCTACTTAGTGTCTATGCCCAAGGCGCCTAGCCTTAATCGTGACATGCAGTAGGTGGGCACAAAGGGTCAAGAGAGTGGTAGAGTGGGTCTGTGAGTGTGGCATTGGCCTTGGCTTTGGCTTTGGCTTTGCCCTTTGAGTGTAGTCATGACAAGAAGCACCCTTCAGATATTGGGAATCCAGCACATCAAAGATGAGGAGGACCATTTCCAGGATTTTGAGCACAGTGTGCATGGCAGTGGCAATGGCATTGGGCATGGCCAAATATTGGGTTGC
>WSTW01000479.1:0-15167 GCA_019632305.1 Tulasnella sp. 403
GGTACTCTCGAGTGTTCCAATCCGGTTTGAATCATCTTCGTCACGGTGGGGTCGATCCAGCAGCCGAGTTCGCCCATTGTGGCGGCGACATAGGAGTCGATCGTTGAGGAGTCGTGATTGGTGGTATCGATGATGTCGTACTCAAGGTTTGTAATCTTGAAAAACACGACTCCGGAAGGATCCGACGATGAAAGCGCAAACCTCATGACACAGTCGGATCAGTTTCATGTGAGAGTATGGCATGAGAAGACCGTACTCATAGTCCAACAACTCGTTCTCAGTATCTTCTCCTTTATCCTTCTTATCGTTTGTGTCGCTATCTCGGGAGTTCTCGCCATTCCCACTGTTACTGGAGTCAGTGTTTACTAATTTTGCTTGTTCCAACCAGATTGGCACTGCGATCAAGTCACCCTTTTTGATGAGGCGCTTCTTCCCTTGGAAGTATCTTTTCAGAGCTCGAAGGAAGAGGGGCTGGAAGGAACGATGGGATGCATGAGGGGATGCAATACGTGCAATGGTGACCGAGCTGGCGGTGGGGACAGGTGGGTGTCCCGATGAAAATGGTGATGGGCGTATAGAGATATGAACTGAGGAGGGATCGATAATCGATGACGATGCAAGTAATGTAGGTGCCGAAATAAGGTTGTGGCCGAGGGTTGGTGACGTATAAGCGACATAAGGGGAACTATAGGGCAAGTCATTCAATAACGAACGTTTTCGGGAGCTTCGTGCACGCTCTCACCTTAAGCTGTCATCGCTGATAATTCGAGTTAACCGGGTTTCGTGTCGGTTGGTTATGTTGATGATCGCCTGTAAAGCGGCGTAATGATGTTGGTGACACCAGACTTTGGGAATTCGCTTACCCAGTCTCCACTGAAGACGCCAACCTTACCCAGGTCTCGTGTCCTAACCACAACGGCCGGTTCTTCATCTTCCTTCCCTAGGTTGACTGAGGCATCCAAGGACCTGAGGAGGAACGACGGTGCGGATGCATTCCCACTCCCCCGAGCAGCCTGTTGTACAACAGAAGGAGGGGCAGTTTCTCCTGAAGTAGAGGCTTCTTCCGTCCCAATAGGACTCGCACCAGGGACGTTCTCGTCAGCCGGGATGGGGTTGAGCACCGATCGTGCCAAGAAGTTTTCGTCGATGTCAAATGCATTGGCATCGTCATCGTCGTATTCTGTTGAACTCATGGTTTCCGTTTCTTGGGGTGGACGGTCTTCGATCTGTACGGTTGGATCAGACGCATTTGGTGGAAGGTCGGATTGCCCGTGATCGTTGGTTGCTCCGGAGATGTCATCCGCAGGCATGACAGTGAAGCGAGTCTCTCCAACTTTTGCGTAACCTTGAAGTACAGGCTCGACCATCAGAAGACGGTACTTGTATGAGAACGCCATGGACTCAGTATCTCCATTTTCTTGGTCGTCGCTTGAATGGGGCCCGGACGAGAAGACGTCAAGAACCCCATTTCTGGTAGAGCCATTTCCATTTTGGTGTTCTTGAGTGAAGGTAAGAATTTCACCTTGCCTTAGAATCCTCCGCGTCGGTCTTGAGCAAAACCAGGATTCGACAGTTTGCGGGCTGTTCTGAGCAAGGGCATACGCCGACGATGACAGTGCCACGGCGAACAATTCAGTAAGAAGCGGAATTTTCACACCAGATATTTGGTGGGTGGGGATTTGATGTGGGTATCCAGTGGAGCTGCGGAGACCCGTGTCGTCAACCCCTGTATCCTCCCAGATAGATCCCACGTCAGCAGGAAAGACAAGTGGATACATTTCCTTCCACTGAAGGGGAACTAGAATTGACGATTCTGGAATCTTTGTTTCATATGTCGGCACCAACAAGCTCGGATCGAGAAAAAGACACGCACCTCGGTGTCCAACATGGCCCAACAAGTCACCTGCTTGTACTGATCCCCCGCAGGCGGGAGTGCTCCTTCCCGCCCTATTCGCCGTCGAAATCTACGAGGATCCGCGAGCCCGATAGAAATGCTCAAAAGCGCACCATCGGCGCTATCTGGTAAATCAGCGTTGTCGGCGTTCATGGCGTCCCATAGGCCGCTCCCAACAAGAATCCCGTCTGCAAGTCCAGTTAATCTTTTATTGGCATCGAAGAGGACCGATACTAGCTGGTGGGAGCGTCCCTTAAAGAGGAGGCTCATGATGAGGTTGAAGAGGTTGAGGTTGACGAAAGGTGGGGGGGTTGGGAGCGTGGCATGGTGGTCGTCGTGCGAAACGCCGACTGCCGCTTCCAGGCTCGTGACAACAAACGCGTGACAGCACTATATCTACGACCTCATATCCCCGGCGTACATTCCACATACCACGATTTGGGCCTCATTGCGCATCCATCACCTACCGTTGAGCGTTCACGAGTGACAAGGCGTGGTCTAAAAGTTTGAAGGAAGACCCATCTTCCGCAAGCACAGTTCTGTCCTCCATGTCACGAAGCAATTCATCGATATACTTGGCAGCACCAGACGCGTGAGCAACTTGTGCACATGCTGCATGTAAGGCCAGGTACCGTGGGTCAGGGAGAGGTAAGTCGGTCAGATCGGAAGTCGTGAATTCGACCACGGTCCCCGCGGCGGGCATTATAATTGGGGGAAACATTTCTCCTACACTTGATGCCATTTCGAGCCTATAACAATGGGGCTTATCCTGTTGACCGAATTGTTTAATACGAACATTGGTGGTAAAAAGAAGGGACACAACAGACCTCAACGGATTTCAACCAGATGTTTAATTCACCAAATTCGCGGTGTATAACCGAGGACAATGTGAGGATATTCTCTAAACGGTTGATATCCTGGCCGTCGAGTTCATCCAAACGAACTCGAGAGAACATCTCGATGATTTCCCAGACGCGCGGCTTCTGTAACGACTGCGCAGCGTAAAGGTATGTTACCATGAGTTGTAGGAGGGGAAATTCACTTGCCATTTGATCATTCTTCAAGGTGTTGAGAGAGAATGGAAGGATATGGGCCACCTCCGTTCGCATTCCAAATCCCCCTAGTTCTTTTTTAAAATGTTGTGAATCTTGTAATTTTGAAACCATGCAACGATAGCTATCTCGCTTAAGGGCCTGAAAACTCTGCGTTAGCCCCCCTCTGGCGTGGCGTAGTGCTGGATCAACACACATTCAGCTTCATAAGACCACGGTCTCTTGTGGTTGGCTCTAGCGTGGCAGACAAAGTGTGAGCGCCCCAGTATTGAGCTACGGCAGAATCGTGGCTTGAAGGAACTGAGGTACGGCCGCCCTGCACTTTGACTAAGTCGGGTGATGGGCAGTCGGCAAGGATGTAGTGTGTCAAATACGCACTTGGTAGAAGAAGACTATCAATCCACTCTCGGGCTAGGTCGTGTAAATCTTCGTTTGAAGAACATCTGGTGATGCGTTGTGCGACATAACTCTTTCCGTCTTCGCAGGGGGCGAACTCGAGCATCGCATAAAGTAGTTTCGGGTAGAGCTCGGTTTCTTTAGAATTCAATCGTACCAATTCCCTGTACGTCGCTACTGTTTCGAACGCTGATTTCACGAGGTCAGAGGAGGTGCCTTCTGGGGTCTGGATTTGCGACATGGTGATGGTGGTCGGTTTGGACGAGTTGGTCCACTGGCAGTTATATGATCGTTTCACACCCCACATGTCACAAAATAGTGATGCGCCGTAGTCACAATCGTACATTAGCTACTTATGTATCAGCAGGTTGTGGTTGTGGTTCGCTTGGTTGTGAAGCAACCAGCACCCGCTTCATAACCTCCTCATCCCCAGACAACAACTCGCAGTCGTTGACGTCGCTGTCACAGCTATCGGAATCACAAGCAGAACACGAATCGTTGGCAAGGCATACAACGGACTTCGCATCAAAAACTTCCAAGATGAGCTCGTCGACCCTCTGTTGGATTTCGCGCACGTCTGCGTCCTTGACGTTGTCGCGGTCCCAGCCGCGGAGTACGACAGTCCTAATCCCCGAGTACCCATCGTCGCCTTCCGTCTTTGGTGTGTAACGGCTGACGACAATATCCTTAACTACGCCGGATGTAAGGAACATCTCGTTGTCGAGAACAAGTTCCTCCAGATACGGACAAGCATACGTCATCATTGCTTCGGAGTCGTCATTTCCATCAGGCTTGACCAAAGAACGCAAACAGTCTTCGTCTAATTCCGGTCCAAGGGTCCTCAGGTAAGTCAGCGATGGGAAACTTGTGAGAACATCCGTCCATCCGTCCGAGCCCAAGCCTTTATAGTTGGCGATGACTTTCAAGGAAACAATTTGAGGGTTTTGGGAGCCCACCAATTTCAACACGCGACCGCTGAAGCTTCGAGCAAGAGTAAACGAAGAAAGGCGGGGGCTCTGCAGAGCTGAGAGCAACATTAAGACGTCCGATTGGCGGACTTGGGTGATTTCCAGGTTCTGGAGGTGCTGCAATGAAATGACTGTTTCTGCGCGCGTGACCTCCCAATCTTCCGGAACGATGATCGATACATTTTCGAGACAGAGATCCTCTACGTTGACCATGGCGTTGAGAGCCTGTTGTAATCGTCGAATTGGCAGTGTCGGTACGTCCACCAGCCGGAAACTGGTCACCCTTTCGGAGAAGAGAGAAGTTGAATCCCATAGGTAAATTCCATGAATCCTCAGAGAGCGTGGCATGCAAAGGACGCTCCCCGCATCAACGTCGGGAGGCGGGGTGCGCGTGCCCATTACGTTTTGGAGACCAACGCCGAGTGTATCCAATGTGCAGTTGCACGCCAGGAGAGGAAGCGCAGTATCCATCCACTCCTTCCAGGTATACACCATATCCACCTTCTGGACACGATTCATATACGGGAGTACTTGGCCGACGAATGATCGGATCCGCTCCTGACCGGCTTTCAACGTGAACATGGGTGGGAGGAACATCTCTAGCAGGAGCGGATGGTCTCCGGACCGTTCAAGGTGCATAGCCCTTTGACCGCGGGTGTGCATGATCTCGATGTCAGCCCACAAATCCGGCGCTTGGAGTATCACGTTCCGGAAGAACGTGCTAACTTGGGAAAACGCGATGGTGATATCGCGGTCGCTTTGCTTCGCGTCTTGAAGAATGCAAAAAAGCAGTTCTGTGGGGAGCTGATACAGCCACTGGGGTTGTTCCGGCTCAAACAGTTCGTCTCGTCTCCGGAGGGATTCCCACTCTTCGCGGGCCGACACCTCTCTATGAGTGAGTGGGACACATGTTAGTAGGGGCGTTGGCATAAGAGACAGATATGCTGACCTTTCATTCACTTTGGAAAGCGTCTCTAGCAAGTTCTCAGTGAGTCTTTCTAGACCTGTAGCAACCCTTTTCAAGACACGGTGCGGAGCAAATCTACAGGTAGTATGCAAAGACGTGTCAAACGAATAGAGATATCGCGTCAAGAACTGAACTTACTCTGGATGTGTCCTCATACACCTGCGACTACACCAGATCTCGTCATTTTCATCAGAAGAGCTGTCGTCTGAAGCATCCTCAGGCTCTGCACTACTTGCGCCCTCTTCATTCCCATCCCCCTCATTCTTGTCATTGGACTCTCCATCAAAGCATTCGCACTCGACTTCGGCGTCCTCCGCTTCCTTGACAATGGCAATTAGCGTACGGATCTGATCTTCCAAGCCGTGGAGGAGCTCTAAAGACTCGGGTATGAATTTGCAGCTTTTGTCACGCATGTTTTACTACGTTCTGCGTGTAGTCTAGATAGAGAAGAATGGTTGGGGAGGTCTTGTTCTTTGTGCAAGGTGACTGACGCGTGACAAGGGAATTGTTCGTTCAGGTTACCCACGGTTTTACCATGAGATCGAAGTGAGGGTACCATAGGGTGAACGATTTGACCATCATGCACATATATAGTACAGCGCTTGTATGGTCATCACCTAAGCCCCAGCGAAGTACCCAATACCCCCTTCATAACCTCCTCATCTCCAGAAAACATCCCGCGGTCATCGTCGTCACTGCTCTCGGAATCACAGCTCGAACACGTATCATTGGCAACGCAAACCGCGGACTTCGCGTCAAATGCCCCCAGAACGAGTTCGTCGACTCTCTGTTGGATTTCGCGTAGGTGGGCGTCCTTGACGTTGTCGCGGTCCCAACCGCGCAGAATGACGGTCCTAATTCCCGAGTAGTCCCCATGATCGTCCCGCTCCATCTTCGGTATGTAACGGCTGACGACAATGTCCCTGATCACGCCAGATGTAAGGATCATCTCGTTGTCGAGCACAAGCTCCTCCAGGTATGGACAAGCATACGGCGTCATTTCTTCGTCTGTTCCATCGGGCTTGACCAAAGACCGCAAGCATTCTGCCTCCAACTCCGATCCAGCAACCCTCAAGCAAGACAGCGATGGGAAGCTTGCGAGAACATCCGCCCATTCTTCGGAGTCCATTTCTTCCTCGTTGGCGATGATTTCCAAGGAAGCAATGTGGAGGTTCCGCGTCCCAGCCAGTTTTAGAATCGGACGTATACGGTCGGTATCGCCTTTGCTGAAACTCCGAGCAAACGTGAAGGAGGAAAGGCAAGCGCTCTGGAGGGCTGAGAGCAAAGTAAAGGCGTCTGGTTGGCAGAATTGGATGATCTCCAAGTTCTGGAGATGCGGCAACGAAATCACCGTTTCTGCGCGAGTGACCTCCCAATCTCCTGGCAGGACGATCGATAGACCTTCGAGATAAAGATCCTCTAGGTTGACCATGGCGTTGAAGGCGCGTTGTAACCGTCCAATCGGGAGCGCCGACAGCTTCACCAACCGGAAACTGGTCACCCTTTCGGAGAAGAGACGAGTGGCACCCCACAGATGGATTCCGTGAATTTTCAGAGTGCGCGGCATGCAACGAATCTTCAAAATAGCATCGCGAACCGGGGATCCCTCACGAGACGAGTGAGGGAGCCGCACATCGAGAGCGTCCAACGCGCTCTTGCACGCCAGAAGAGGGAGTGCAGCGTCCATCCACTGCTTATTATAATATACCATATCCACCCTTGGGACACGATTCATGTGGGGGAGTATCTGGCGGACGAAGGATTGGATCCGCTGCTGACCGGCTTCCAGCGTGAACATAGGTGGGAGGAACATTTCCAGCTGGAGTGGATGGTCCCGGATCGTTCGAGGTGCACGGCCCTTCGGCCTTTGGTGTGCATGATCTCGATGTTGGCCCACAAAGCAGGCGTTTGGAGGATCACGTTCCGGAAGAACCTGTTGACCTGGGAAAACGAGGTGACGATATTACGGTCGCCTTGCTTCGCGTCTTGGAGAATGTAAAAAAGCAGTTCCACGGGGAGTTTAGACAGCAAAGCAGGTTGTAGTTCATCCTCAAGAAGTTCATCTCGCTTCCGGAGAGACTCCCACTCCTCGCGGGCCGCAGCTTCTCTATGTTCGAGTGCGTAGGATGTCAGTGATGACGTGAGCACGCAAGTAAGCAGGTATGCTAACCTCTCGTTCACTTTGGAAAGCGTCTCTAGCGAGTTCTCAGTAAACCTTTCGAGGCCTGTAGCGACCTTTTTCAAGACACTATGCGGAGCAAACCTACAGATAGTACAGAAAGAAGACGTGTTAGACAGGTTAGAAACTGCACCAAGCACTAAGCTCACTCTGGGTGTGTCTTCATGCAACTGCGACTGCACCACATCGGGTCATCGTCATCGGACGAACTGTCGTCTGAAGAGTTCGCGAGTTCTACGTCTGAAGCAATCTCAGGCACGGCATTGTTTCCGCCTTCCGCTTCTCCTCCGACCTCTTCATCCCCACTCTCTTCGTCCAAGTCACTTGAGTCACCTGAGTCGCTCGAACTGCTGGAGTTGTCCGAACTGCTGGAATCGTCCGAATTGCTAGAGTCGCCCGAGTAGCTACCCTTTTTTTCTTCATCCTTTTCATCTCCACCCCCTTCATCCTCGTCGCTCACCCATTCACTGCATTCGCACACGACTTTGGCATTCTCTGCCTCCTCGACAACGGCAATCAGCGTACGAATTTGGTCTTCCAAGCCGCGGAGGAGCTCAGAGATTCGGGTATGAATTTACAGCTCTTGTCACGCATATGGGATCACAAGTTGTGGGTAGAGAAGGCGAATGGTAGGGGGGTCGAGTCGAATTCTTTGAAGTTTGTGCAAGGCGGACGGGCGAAGTGCTGTTGTTCGTTCAGATTACCCACGGTTTTGCTTTGAGATCCAAGTGGACTTCTTCAGGGTTGGAGAATTGACCGTCATTGTGCTCACATAGTGCACTGCTGTATACTGTCAAGTGATATGAGGGATGTCAAGGAATATTGACTAAGCATTGCCTCCGGGGGCAAGACGTACTCTGTACTATACCGCCAACCACCACGCGCGTCGCACATTACGACGGCTGAGATCAACGTATACCATATCCCGGATTTGGGGGTGAATGTTCCAGGAGGAGGCTTCACCGCCGGCGAACTCCACTCACCCTCAGTGATGGTGCATGAACGCGAGTGACTCGTACCGAAAGCTGCATAGCGCTACGTGTAAGGGCTTGGATCCAGCGTGGAAGTGTGTCCAACGAATCTTCATGATCAGCCCGGCAAGGTGATGTGATGACGAACTTACACGGCCCAAAACGGACATAAGCAGGAATCGAACTTTCGACCGACCGCCTCCTCACCCACCCAAGACCGACCGAGCCTATACAAGATGGCCGAAGCCTCAAGTTCAAAACCACCGCAAAAGCCAGCCGTACCAAATGCAGATGACGTAGACAAGATACTGGCCCAAGAAGAGAGTGCGTTCAAACGAGATATGGAAGTGAGTGGCGGCAGCGGACAGCTTGATTTGACTGACGCTTACTGCGTCTCGTGCGGTTTCCCCTAGGTCGAACGGATAATGGGAGCCTTTAAGCTCAAGTATGAGATACCTGCTTTCGGCCCCTGCAAGGCACTGATGTTCGGGTCTCTTGCCGGACAGCCCGTTTGCAATTTTGGATCTACAGCCGGGCGTTACGGAAGCGGAAATCAAGAAGAGATACCGGACGCTCTCACTATGTGAGCGGTCTCATTTATTGACCGCACGCCCCGTCCTGATTAGCTTCGCCATCTGCTAGTTATTCACCCAGACAAAGCTTCCCATCCTCAGGCAACGGAAGCGTTTGATAAGCTCAAAAAGGTGCGTCCAGGTTCAATGACATGAAGCTGAGGGGGACTGACAGGTGATCTCGACCCTCACGCACCACCCTCAGGCCGAGTCTGACCTGAGTAACAAAGAAAAGAGAGAAGAGCTAGAAGCAGTGCACAGCCAAGCTCGTACCCTCGTCCTGAAGTCGCTCTCGCTACCCACAACGTTGGCCGACGATGACCCAAAGTTACAGTCCCTACAGCCGGGACTCAAAGAGAGCGTGCGGCAGCAAACCAAAGAGTTACTGATCAACGAAGAAGTTCGGCGTCGCACGTCAGTGCCCCCTTTGTCCATCCCCAATAGGATTGTTGACGTGATCCCCTGCCTTGCAGTGCGCTCAAATTGAACCTGGCCAATGAAGGCCTCGAAGCGAAGCGCAAGGAGGAAGAAGTTCTCCAAAGAAAACGGAAGGCAGAGGAAGACAAGCTGTGGGAGGAAACGAGGGAGCAACGCGTCGATTCGTGGCGGTCATTCACTTCCGGCAAAAAGAAAAAGAAGGCGAAGACCAATGTTCTGGGCTGAAAGTATGTATCGTGTGCGACGTTGCCTGTATTACCATATCTCTCTGTTCCAGTCCACCCATAGACAGACTTGTAGAATTTGATCTCCCCCTCTGGCAAGGCCTTGCGCTTCCCCGGGAGCTCCGATGCCACTTCAGGGAATCGAGTACCGGCACAAGGAACCCAATGTCCATTGAACGAAGAGTAATAAGTAACGTGAAAATGCCAAATGCGACACGGGTACCAATCGCTACCGATCGTCATAGTCGTATCCCACAGCGCCCCCTGGGGACATGTTCTGCAGCAAGGGACTCAAGGACGCCAGTTCCTCTCGTATTCGGTTCCTTGCAGTTTCATCAACCTTCTTGAGTATCGAAGTGATGATTCGCTGCAATTCAATGACGTATCAGCTGCGCGTAAGGTACAAGACGGGTAAAGACGGACCATAAATTTTGCGTCTACCTTGTTGAGCATGTCTGCGTACGCTGGGTTCCACGCGGGTGGGGGCGATCCTGGATGCCCAGATAGACTGGCGGGCTGGGAAGCCAGTGGCTGCAGCCCATGCGAAGACCCCCCTGGAATCGAGATGGCTGGCATGATTCCTGCTATACCAATCGCGCCAACGCCACCCAACGGCGAAGGTCTTTCGTTATTATTGGCTCCGCTTGCAGCAGAATTAAAGTAGGTTTCGCGAGAATCCGACTGGCTTGTGGGCGACTGCACCAGGCTCGATCCGTTGGGGGGTGGCATGGGGGTCGGTGGTATAAGCCCAAAGCCTGAGGGGCCGATGTTATTCGGCGGGGGGAGATGGGAAGGACCGAGCATGTTTGCAAAGCGTTTGTACACCTCGGCCAAGACGTCGAAGAAGGCAAAGGAAACTTGGAAATAATCTAGTTGAAAGGGCTAAAGAAACACGCGTCAGTCGCGAGCACGGCAATGTACGTGATGACCTCGGCGTACTATATGGGGTGAAACGAGGTAAGACGCGTCGGGATCTAGGTATGCAGTGTAGTCGCCAGCACCGGACTTCTTGGGTAATTTTGAACCTCTAAAAAGGTTACGCTGTTGTCACAGTATGTGAGCCAGGAATTGTTTAGTAGGGGTAAGATCCTGGGCAAGGAGGGGGTGAACGACGGTCCGCACCATTTTTGGTTTCAAAGTGTCTTCTGGGACAGAATCAAACTCTTGCAGTAAGGCCAGTAAGGAGCGTAGAAAATCTTGAGGAGATTGGATTTCAAACAGGTTGGATAGAGACATGCCGAGGATGGCGAATCGGTAGGTGCTGTGGTGAAGCAATCCCACACATCAACAGGGAGAAAGTAGGCCCGAAAGGAGATAAGAGAACACATCTGCCACTCACCGTTGCTTCTTGATATTGGTCGTAAATGTTCGTTCAAGGTCAGCCCGGGTGATAAGAACGGTCGACAGCCAGTGGGATTGCCTGGACAAACGCTTCGCTCAATACGCCATCGCGCTCGGGGCCGCGTTTTGATCGGCATCACTACAGCGACGTACCCCGAATGTATGTTCTTCAGATACTGGAGCGTACTGAGGCGCTTGCGAACGAGTTCACGAAGGTAGTCGACCGAGGAAGATTGACCTGGCGGGAGCGGCGGTGCAGAGGTTACAGAGGAGATTGTTGGGACATTGGATGCTTCCGAATATATTGACTGGGCATCCCAATCTTTAGACGTGGGTGTCTGGTAACCTGATGGTGTAGTAGAAGGGTTTGACTTGAACGAGGAAAGAAGATTGGAGGCAGACGACTTGCGCCTCATGAGTGGCCGCTTCTGGGCTGTTGCAGAGGAGACGCTGGATGACGATCTGTTGGTGGGAGAGGCGAGATCTGTGGCTGAAGATTGTTTTCCGTAAAAATGAGCCACTGTTGCCATGCACAAGAAAAGGTGTATGTACGGTTAGAAATCGTATTGAAGGCGTGAGGATTGTGGGTGACGGCGAAGGGACAGGGGTCTGTTCTTGGACTGAGACGTTATGTCCGTCCTTATTCCCGTCGGAGTCTAAGATCTTGATTTGACTCTTGCCTGACACAGCTCCTTGTCCTATCCTTTCACCACACCAGATCATGGCATCTCCTTCTGCAATTGCGACTGAGGTGAGGACACGTATTGATTAGTGATAGGCTTCGAGCTGATCAATTCCTCGATATCCATGCAGTTTGTTAAATACTACTACGCGACATTCGATTCCGCAAGTCGTGCTAGCCTCGGTAGCTTATACGTCAGTTCATTTTCCGATGTTATAGTTGCGGAGAACTCCTCTTGACGTGATGAACGCCTCTCGGTTTCCGCGTTTCTCGACCCTGTGACCATATGTGGCTCTTGACCTTTCATTTCAGCGGCCTGAATCCTTTATGAGTTGGGAGGGCGGAGAGTTTGGTGGGGTAACCAAGATTCTCGAGAAACTAGCGGTATGCGCTTTGCTCATCCATGCTCCGTTGACGGTGCCAACATCGATCTCCCCAGGGGCTACCTGAAGGGGTGACGCACAAGATCGATACTTTGGACGCCCAGCCTGGAAGTGCAACAGAGCCCAGCATTATTGTACTCGTGACTGGACAGCTCGTGGTATGCTGATCGCGTTCCACCTGCTTCTAGTTCAACTTCTAACACACCGAACCTCCTTAACAGATCGAGAACAACCCACCGCTCCAGTTCTGTCAGACTTTCCATCTTCGGCCTCAGGACGGCAGTTACTACGTGTAAGTGGGGTGTTACAAGCTCTAGATAGGATTGCTAATTATCTCCCACCAGCGCGAACGATCTTTTCCGGCTCAACGTCGGTTGAACCTCTAGAGTCGTCTTGTACATTGACCCGGCCCATACCCTTCATCCAGTCTTGTTTTTCTTACTGTGTTAACATCTGAAGAATGCAACATGGCATGTATCGTCATTATTGTTTGCCCCGAGACCAGACACTCACCTACAGTGTCTCGCCATTGACACTGGAGGTCCTCCGTTCTCATTCGTGCCGAGCAGAGCCAAGGCAACTCAGGCCAACTAATTACGACATATAAGCCATACGCTAGAAGGTAAAATCCCCGTACCCTTTGTTCGGTCATCGAGGACTTTGTGGCCGAGCCGATATCCGGACACCCTCCGGTTACCGTCAACATGAGAAAGCCGGTACCCGGCCCCCGTTTGCCAATATTCCACCACCACCATCTCTACTCCTTGGCCAGCCTTGTGAGTATATATACCACGTTGCCCACCGTCTACTGTGACACATCTTAGCAGATGCATCCCTTCCTCAACCTGCCACCCGAACTTGTCTTCCAGATCCTCCAGGACGTCCCGAGCGATGACCTTCTGAATGTGGCGTTATCTTGCCGTATCTTGAGTATTTTCGTGCTCAAGCTGTGGTGGGAGGACCAGGAAGTCTCCTTTAGAACGCTGCTCAGGATATTAGAGGACATTTGCGGCTTAGAGATCACGTACCACATGGGCTATGCCTACACGGTAAGTAGAGATGCTCTTTTCCAACTACACCCGGACCTGTCATCTGACTATGCGTATGGACCAGATACGAAATGACCCGTCGGCTCAGACTTTGGCGAGCAAGGCCAGTGAATCCGCCAAGCGTTGCTTTTGGGAGCACGCCTCTAGAATCACCAAACTTAGCATGGACAACGGCATCACGGATACCCTTCTAGGGGTCCTTTCTACCATCATTCAGCCGATTGGGGAACTTCCGCTGTGTCCCCAAGTCCAGTCGCTGAGGCTGGGTAACGATGCCCTTTGCTCCCCAGTCCCAGTCCTGTCATCCATTTCAGGATCCCTTGTCAATCACCTCACACTCGCTGGCGATGCGTCGCCGATTCAACAGACCGTCGACGAGCTGCCCAAGAACCTAGAGAGTATCCAACGACTATCCATTGAACCCATGGAAGAAACCCATATCCAGTTGGACATCTTCCACGATCTCCGAACCTTCTCGTGGGCTGGTAACTGTCTACCAGACTCAACGTGGGATGCACTTGCGGGGTGCTCTCACCTCGATTCCATCGAAATCGTCGACTTCTGCAACGGCGATAAAGAGACACATACAGGGCTTGGAAAATCTTTGGTATTCCATAATCTCCGAAGATTCTCCTCTCTCCACGAGTCTGAACATCACCATCCGGCTTACCAACGCCTGACGCGAACCTCCCTTCCCAACCTCCGTACGCTCCAACTGGGCACCCCGATCTACGACGCGGACAGCATCAGGTCAATGTTTGAAACTTTGAAATCTTGCAGCCCGCTTCTCGAAGACCTCGAGATGACCATTTGGTCTAGCGTATTTCCCATCGATGTTGTCTTTCCATTCCAAACCCTCCGTCGCCTCATCTTGGTTGACGTCAGTCAACTCAAACTGACAGACCACCAAGTCCAGCTTCTAGGAACTTCCCTTCCCGACCTAGAAACACTTTCCATCTCAACGCGCTCGTTGTTACGTCCAGCGAATGCGTCTCGACAGCTCTCGCTCCAGTCTCTGTGCTACCTAGCCCAGAGCTGCAAGTCCCTCTCCTCTCTTTATATCTCCGTCAGCGCCACCTCCACCCCCGCGGAAGTATACAGTTCGTCAGAGCTGCCTTGCTTCACGAGGCTGAAGAGACTGGCACTTTGGCCTCTGTACACCATGTCAAACGAATCCACCAAAGTAGCCACGTTCCTGTCTCGCTCTTGCCCGGACGTGACGGAACTTGACGTGTTTCCTATCCTGTTGGATGTGGCCGAACCAGCGATACGACGACCAATTGTGGATTTCTTGTGGGATTCGCAAGAGCCGGTTCTTGGCGCCAAGGTTGTACGTGACCAAATTAGGGAAAGATTCCTCGGCCTCCAGACGGATATCTAGCGGGCTGCGAGGCACGTCACATATCCCGGGTGCACGGGCGTCAGGCAATGACTCCGGACGGCCGGATGTTGATCCACCAAATGTAATAACACACATATATTCACTCCTCATCAATGTAACATCTCCTCCCTCTGACGAGCTGGTAAACTTGTATCCATTGACACGGAATATCCCGGCTTACGACACGTTGGGCGATGTTACAAATTCGTCACGTGACGTGTCTGTTCAACGTAAAAACAACGCCCACTACCACCACCGCACCGCTACTTTCGAGATGCACCGTCTCCCACAAACACACTTTCATTCTTAGAATCAAGGCATCTCTATCTTGCTGTATTTGTTTGCAGCCAATGGTCTAGTATCGCTCTTCATCAGCGTAGTACATGAGTATACACGAGAATTTATCCACACTGTTTCATTCTTATCGGTCGAGTCCATAGGGTTCGGCGTGCTTATCGAGCGGAACGCTCGTCACCGGAGTTAAGACTTGGCATAAATCCGGGGCGCAAAAGTCGGACCCAACACTTCACCAACTTGTCTTATACCTTCATACCGCAAAATGCGACGGACTTCCAATGGTCGACTAACAACTGGAACAGCAACCTCTCAGGCTCTCGAAGCCGCCATCAAAACCTATAATTCTGCTGATGTTGCTATTCTCCACCTCATG
>WSTW01000048.1:0-65642 GCA_019632305.1 Tulasnella sp. 403
GAGTAGAAAGATGCAAACTGGCTTGCTGCGAGTCTGCAGAGTTTTGCATCAAGGGCCAAAATGCGGGGTGCAGATCCGTGCAAACTGGATTGCAGCCAGATTGCACACTTTGGCATCAAGAGTCCTAGATGCGGGGTAATGGCCAAACCGTGCCAACTGGCATCAGACCGGTTTGCACACTTTGGCCAAGGTCAGGCAAGTCTGCAAAGTGGGTGGAATGGCCTATTTGCATCTGACCACCGTCTCCAGTGCTGCCCAGTGGTCCAGATGTGGCATCTTCACACATGCCACATGTGGAGCAGAGGGCAGGTGAGCCTTGGAGCTTGCTGTTGGAGACCAAAGGTTTGCGGTGTGGGGGACAAAAGTGTGCTGACCGGTCAAAATCCAGTTTGCATGATACAGGGAGGGACGGGGGAAGGCAGGCCTGCAAAAGTGTGCAAAGCGGTCCAAGGTGGGTTTCCCGGACTGCAACTTTGTGCAAACTGGTCGACAGCCAGTTTGCACAAAATTTCTGCAGGGGAGTCCTGATGCACTGGATGGGCAAGGGCCCGGTGTGGAGGAGTGGAAGCAGGAGCGAGTTTGTGCAAACTGGCATCATGCCAGTTTGCATGGTTTTGCTCCTGAGGAGGTGCCGGGGCACTCGCATGGCCTGCTTCAATACCTTTTATGGGGGGTTGGGACGGTGGGTGCAACCCTGAGATGCAGAGGCAGGGGGGCCGGCTCTCTCAGAGACGTAGAGCCGAGAGCCGGAGGGGCGACCGGCTCTTGGGGTGGCTGTTGGGCAGGGAGGTAGAGGGTGGGGGACCAATCGGAAGGCGGGGTGGAGGGGGACCGGCTCTCGGAGGCCTCAGAGCCGAGAGCCGGAGGACCCTGTATGTACGGCCGTACAAACGAGTGGGAGATACATAGGTAAAATCTTTTATACGGGCATACATGCTTAATCTAGCTGGTATCCCCAGCTTCCGTATCTTAGAACCTCATAGATAGTACTTAGTAATTAGTTTCTAGTTACCTACACACCTTTGTACTACTTATCTACATACTTCGCTGTCTGAGAGTAAGCCTAGTGACAAAATCAGATGGAGCGTTAAAGTCTTTCTAAACAGGGTTTCCCATACAGGGGGGTCTTCGACCCCCACGGATAGCACCCACCCCTTCGGAGGGGGTGGCTCTGCTCTTCGAAAAAATTGTATGGTTAGAGTCTATAGCACCACTAGTGCTGATGTCGGGATAACACTAGTCGGATGACATCTCGCAAAACTACATATAGTTAGTAATACTAAAGTCCCCACACTGTGAGTCCCTGCGGCTGAACTACGGTTTGGTCCTGTGGCATGTAGTGGTTGGTCTAGTATGAAAACTGTAGAAAAACCTGATAGATTGAAGTATAACATGTGTGTCATGTGATAAGAAACTTTACACCCACCCACAGCAAGTACTTCTTAGTAGCTTCGGTGAACAGACTTAAACTCGCTCTTTCGGTGTTAAGAAAGTAAGATCACATGACAATACACAGTAGATAAAGAACCCTTGTTCGAAAAGACTTAGGCGATATAGTATATATACTAGAAAAAAGGATCATGTGTAGAAGTAGTCGGTACGGTCGGACGTAAGGCAATAAAGCTGTTGGACATTAAAGCGGTCTCCGGGACGTATACCCTGAGCGGCAGATTCATCTGTTGCTCCCTAGAGGGCCCCTGTGTGTAAACCCGCTCATCCGCCAAGCCGCCACATGCCCGGCCTTTATCTGCTGGGAACATGCGCCACTGACTCAATTGAGCTGGCAGCTCGACCACACCTTTGAAAATCCTAGAAACCCTATGAAAAGTATAATCTTGGTAAGATTTCCCTTTGTTTAGTAAGATTAGTGTTGCACTCTGCACCCTTAGCTTCGAACTTTCATTGTATGGCGCCTTATTGTGCAATCCCCCTGTCTTCTCATACTCAGGGTCTCCACACTATAAGAAGAGCAGCCTAATGGGCTGAAGAGTTCCCTCATCGAACGAAAGTCAGCCATTCTCTAGGAGTGGTTTTCTTCCCTTTTGTTCTTCTTCCTCTTCCCGACAACCTCCTCCCACCTCCGCTTCGCTCCGGAGGGAGAACCTAACCTAGAGCGTATTCCATGGCTAAGCTCACACCCATTTGACGTCAAGCGTGGCATGTTCTTGGGTGAGCTTAGTAGACTAGCTACCCTCCACTCTCTTAGAGAGGGATTCGAAGAATCTATTATATATTTAAGGAGTATGTATAAAGGACGAGGGTACCCTGCTACTGTGATTGAACAGTGGATTGAACAAGAAGCAAGTAAGTGATGGGTCTCTAAATTTGAGGCTAAGACTGACACTGCTCGGCATAACTTACTAGCAATCAAAACATGATTCAACCAGGTATGGGAAACAATCGACCTCCAGGAAGTAGAGGATTCCATCAAAAAGGAATGGACCGATATTGGTACGTTTGACATGAAATTCAAACTGCAGTAAGACTGGGCTGACTTAATCAACAAACCAAGCGAGTGGGACAAAGTACCTAGGTTGCTTGCAGACACGCACCCCCTCACGGAAGAGTCCGAACGCTACGGCGTACCTGGCAACGGGTCTGAGGATATTCCAGAGGGGGCAGCGGTCTGGGCAACTCAAGGGCTTATATCCCACTTACCCTTGGTCCCTGTCTCAGAAGTTACCCCGGTAGCAAACTTGCAGCGCTTCCTTTTATCTCATGAGTTAATTGTAAGTCGCAAAAAACCTTCCAATGACATGCAACAACTCACCAGATCTTGGAATAGGGCCATCCTCAAAAATTACGAAGAAGCACAAGTAACCGAAGAAATTGACATCACACTTCCAGGCCTGAAGAACTGAGTTATGCTAGATTATATATTAATATTATATGATAAATCAATAATAGGACTAGAGTGCCTGAACAGGCAAGCGTCTTCATATCTAATCTAAGTAAGTCCCAATTAAGGCACTTTCTCCAAAGTTAGAACTTGCTAACTTATCTCTATTTATTCACATATTACAGTCTAACCTGTTCGGACTTGAACGGTTTTTGCAGCAGCGAATTATGTCCGGTAAGTCTGTATATTAGTCACTGACAATTTGTCATCTTCAAATTAGGTTTTTTACCACGCCACCTCCACCTTCCTAATTTGGTAAGATACTATCGCGATAAGATCGACCACTAATATTTCAGATCGATATGACAACATCATTCCGACATTTAACATTGCCATATCAATAAGAAATTTACTCACCATCAGATAAGAGATTAAGGGTATTTAAGGCACTGAAGAGCTACGAGCGAAAGGTCGGCCCCCTCTGCCTCCCCTCCCTCTGACCACCCACAACAGCATGTCCAACCCCTTCATGTGACAGCAACAATGAAGAAGACATGAACGATGTTGCTGTGGGGGAGTCTCACCTCAGAGTGTATTAGAAACATCTGAGGATGAGTTCCCCCATCAACACAACCTATATATGATGGGAGATGAAAGAGAGGCAGAGAATAAAGAGTTGTGAACAGTTAGGCAAGAAAGAAAGAATGGTAGGCAGAGAACAGAGTGTGGAGTGTGGAGGGTGTACATGGCATGCATGTGCATGACAGATGGCTTGTTGGGATGAGGCTGATCCTGACAGCTACATCACTCATGCCCACATAGCAGTCTTAGTTTCACCTGCTTTCCTCCATGACAACTCGACCATCTGTAATGGAAAGAGGGGAAGGGAAATATATGAAGATTCCTGGACAGGTGACTGGTTGCCACATCTACAATTTCACCAGGGCATTGCACTTGGCCTGAAGTTGCTGCCCCACAGGTGCACTAGAAATGGCACTTGGACCTGTTAGATCCAGATTTGCTGGAGACTCCCGCTGTTTTCATACAGAAAGCACACTTGGGAGGGACAAGTCCCCATGGGAAGTTGTTATTTCCCATTCAGAGTTTGTTGCTGTGGATTCTGCTCCAAACAACCTTCATCAAAACAATGCCGGTATGCCAGTGGACTTGCTCCAATAGAAACCCATGAGCCACTGAAAAGGCTGCATGGGTACCCCTCTCCCCCAGAGCATCCATAAACTTTCGGCGAGTCACTGGAATATCCCGGCTAAAGAAATAGTGTAGTACAAACCGGGTAACAGAGAGATAGAGGTGCTCAGTGAAAAGGGATCTTGCACTGAACCCCAAGACAAAGTTGAAGAGCCCCCTAGGTTGACAATCAGCATCAACAATCTCTGAATTAAGAAGTTGGGGCTTACTGTGACATTAGCTCATGGAGCTGCTGCTGGCTGGTATCCACACAAAGTGTAGGTGAACAACTGAGAAGGAGGAGGCCTGTATCTTCTGACTCTTTGATAGCAGAGAGTACCTTGCACCCCAACCAGATTTCCAATAGCTATATGCACCTGTTTTGTGAGCTTGATATTCAAGGGCAGACCAACACCCCCAACTCACTGTCTTCACATCTACACATTTCGGTGGGCCATCATCTGGCCACACTATTGCCAGATTCCCAGTGTTGACTTGGCTGTGTAAGTTTATGATGACTAGGACACGTGTGTGTTGGTCTGGCCACTTATCAACTTGAAGTTCTTTCAACATCTTCTGGACTTCCTTTTGCAACATTTTGTCTTCATCAATCTCAACCAAAACAAATTGAAACTATAACATGGCCAACCTCAGGATATGAGCTAAGGTTGGTTGTCTAAAGTTGATTGCTTCTCATGGCACTCACAAGGTTGGGGTTGGTTAGCTGTGCCTGGCACACTAGCTTAACCATGCTTGCACAGATATCCAGTGTATCCCATTTCGCATGGGTACTGATCACCAAGAGAGGCAGATTATTGGTGATCTGGGAATGTTGAAACTCATACCCTGAAGCCACCTTCCCCTGAAAGCACCATTACACAATCAGCATTGATTGGTTGAGATAGTCAGCCTCTTACCAGATAGCACCTGGACTCCTTTCTGCAGCATGATGGACAGATTCATAGCTGATCCATCTTATCCAACTCACATTTCTCCTCAAATGACATGCATCCACTGTTACTGCCACTTTCCTTAGAGAAGCATATGGTCTTCTGGCACCCTTCACCCTCGCATATGACTAGGCTTTCGACTGCACATGCACACATGCTGCAAGTCTAGTGGCACACCCCATATTAGATGGTTGCTGGAAGTGGGAGGGAGACATCATGTACATCTGAGTGTATGTCCTCATACTGTGTTGGATTTGGGTGGCTGCACATGTCCATTGGAGAATCTTCTGCCCATCAGTAGTGGATGGGGTGTTAATTTCTGTTTTCAGCAGCATATGCCCAGATCGACTTACCATCACCTCCTAACATTCCTTGGCAATTGCTTTCACCCACTTGGTTTGGCTCATCTGAGTGGGAGAGACATCCTTGAGCCCCAATCTGGTTAGTAGTATCCATGGTGTTCTTAAGGCAGTTTTGAAAGCAAATAGAGGGGGCAAGAGAGGAAGTTTGTGTAATAGATGTGTTACGGTGGTGTCTGGCAGAAGGCGGACAACACTTAACCAAGCACCAGTTTCGGCCTCATGTAGTATACAGGCAGGAGTGAATCAAGAGCAGGACAAGGGGGATCACATAAGGGAGACAGGTTGAGGGCAGGAGGAATAAAGTGGATCAGAAGTGAGGACTTAACGGCTTGGGGAGTTCATAGGTGGGTGCAGGAGAGTATCTATTGGCTAGTCAAGGTCACGGAGCGCGAGTGGATGCATGAAGTGTTAGGAGAGAAGAGTAGAATAGTTCAAAAAAGAGAAACGGACAGCAACAGTTCATAAAGGCGCATTTTAATATGATTGTGAGAGAAAAAGGAATGAAACAGAGATCTTATCAGGGTAACAAATTGAGTTCATTCTTATTTTTCCTAAACAGGGGTTAAAACAGGGCAGATTGTGGCATGTTTACGTCATTTTTAGAGGAAATGAAAAGAAATACAACAGGTTACCCTGATAAGATGTCTGCTTGTCATTCCTTTTCCTCTTACAATCATGTTCAAATGCGCTCTGCAAATACCACCTAATGAGGTACGCGAGGAGGACAGTGAGACCGGAATGATTTTGTAATTTTTGCATGTTAAAAATGCCACGAGAATCGTCAGCCTTGGACTTCCCCAGATGATTAGGGCAGAAGGGGCCTAGACCACTCTGGAACAAGCAGAAGACCACTTTGCTCTTATTTGCTCAGTTCACATTCCAACTTTTTCCTCGACCAATTTGTGGGCCTGTCCACTCGTCGATGCACCTAATGTTTCGACGTGGGCCAGCGCCCGTCACCCTCAGCCATGCTAGGGGGTAGAGAACACCTCATTGGGCAATCTTGAGGGCCCATTCTGATGACACGAACCAATCTTGTGCCTGAAGCTGTCACCACTTGCCCTCTTGACGGACCGTCACCGGACATCACCTTGCCACCGTCACCCCCAACAGCATGTCACTGACTAGTGCGCAGTGTACGCCTGCGAGCATGGAGGGTGCATACCCATCGCAGAAATGCGATGGGTGGGTGTTCAAACCATCATAACTTTCGAGGCTGACATTCAGCCCATTCCCGATAAACAAGGAGGTGGAATCAACTCCCTTGTCAGGACCCAGTTGAACTGGGATGATGGTGACCATGCCCTCCCGTGTCCAGGACGTGGGAGGAGGTCCCGGGGGAGAGATATCCCGTGTACCCCAGTGGTGTAGGGACAGATTGCTGCCTGTGACAGATGGATCCACCTTTGTTGTGGAGAGTAACACACGACCTAGGGACACCTTGCTTCCTGGCAGATGAGGTGGGTCAGTGATTGTATGGCCACCCAACCTCAGCAGAACGAATACTGGATCGAATGGGCGACAACAATTTCCAGAAACTCACACACCTCCAAATGTGGGTTGGGTCCCTCTGAGGGAGTTTGGGAACTGATCGGGTAGGCCATCCGGAGGCAAATTCTGGTCATGTGACCCATTCCCACCACAGACCAATTTTCGGTTTCCCTTGAAATTTTGATGAAACCCCTCATCATTGGGCTTGTGCTCTATGGAGTTTGGAAGGGGGTCCGTCTTTAGGCAACCGTTCAAATGTTCTGGGTGCACTTGGCGGAATTGTTTGCGGCGGCCAGGAACTTCCTCACTTGCAGGGGCTGGTGTTCCGGAGCACACAGAAGGAGCATTCGGTATGCTTGAATTTAACAATGGTGAGGCCGTTTCCGGTGAACCAACCTACTTGGCAATGGCTGGACTGCCATTAGGTTGGACGGCTGAGGAACAACACTGCCCGTTGTCCCTGTTTTCATTGTTGGGGAGGCGGAGCGACGATCACATCTGCTCCTGCCTTGCTGAAAAGGCTCGTAATTGTCATGCCAAGCATAAGGATGGACGGATGTGGATCCCCACCTGTTCTTAACATGACTTTCCGCGTATGAGAGGCTTAGAGTGTCTTAGTAGATTCTCTTTGGTGGAAAGACAGCAGGCCTCATGATAATTGGGATCCCTTCCCGAAAAGGTGGGAGTTTCCATGTTAGAATGAAAATGAGTAGTACAGAATGAAGATATGGAGCAGGGCCTCCCATTTGGCCTTGTGATTTGCGGCTTGTTTGACATCTGTCAAAAGTATCACCAGACCATCTTGATTCAAGGTGAAGATTCACTGTGTTCACCATGTGGAGGTGATCATCCCAGGCTTTTACACCACTATAATACCAACTGCAATGCAAGGTTGGCGAAAGCTGTCTTCTTTCCTTAGTGTGTGTTTCTGTCCATGCTGGGTGGCAAGTTGTGGTTCTTAAGCACTTCAAGGGAACAGGTTTGAAAGCGATGCAGCTGTTGAGGCTGGCTGTAGGTGAACTCTGCATGCGATTGAGGATGTCGCAGAGTCTTGGGCAAGGGAACTGGTTGCTGGTATCAGATTGGATGTAGAGGACCTGGCGAGTAGTGCAGTGAATCGAGTTGGAGATGAAGCTGGAGGTCATTTGGGTATGTGTAAGGGAGCGTGCTGAGGTCCAAGGTTTACTGAGGGTTGTGATGGACCACCCATTCCAGTGATTTAGGGGGCATTGAACCGCTCTGTTGACGATAAGCCAGTCTGCCTTTGCCCAAGGGGCCGGAAATATTAGTCTTAGGAGAACTGTTAGCTGCTGTTCGAGGGTTGAGGGACATTGGGTGTTTGATTTGGAACCTTGTCAGCTCCTCTCGAAGCTGTGCGGCAAGGTGACAGACTCGAGGACATGGGAAGGATGTAAGAGCATGTTGGATTGCAGAAGAACAGGCATCAATTGATCAGGCTCCCAGACTGAGTCCAATGACCTGGTGCAGGAGAAGGACCCTATATCAGCGATGTAGCAGTGGTGGAGGGAGTGGTGTTGACATGATTCAGAGCAATATCGCATCAACCCCCCTTTGCAGGTATGCAATACAGTAAAGATGCAATGTTGGGTATGCCATTTGTTGCCAGTCCGATACTTCTTCTACACATGCATGTAAGCATGACAATCAAAGACATGCAACATGCTCAAATCCGGTTTGGAGCTAAAGAAGGCCTCAAAAGATGTCCTGTCAGCCAGAGCAGCAGAAGGATTTGCATATGAGATAAGAACGGCGAGCTGGAGTGCTTGCAACCACACAGTATGAGGCAGCTTCGCTTCAGCTAGCATGGAGGTGATGGTCTCCTCCAGGAGTCCGATTCTTGCGTTCTGCAATCCCATTTTACTGTAAAATGTTCACAGTCGTCCTCTCGTGGATGATGACCTGCTCCTAGAGGTGAGGATCCCATTTCCTACCAACAAACTTACCATGCTTGTTGTCTCTAAACCTCTTGATCCTAAGACCAGTTTGCTTCTCCACAAGCGCCTGGAACGCTCTAAAGCACTCAAACGCCTCCTTCTTGTGTTAGAGTGTGTAGACGGTGCAGTAGCATGTGTGGATGTCAATAAATGTCATCCACTCCTTGTAGCCTTCATCAGTGGGAGGAAGAGGGCTATGGAGATCAGAGACGATAATCTCGAGTGGGGAGGAGGTGGAAGAGGTAGAGGGAGGAAAGGGATAACGGTGTTGCTTGCTTGTAAGGCATGGTTCATAAATTCGAGGCAGAGAGTCGGATTTGAGTGCATCTGACTTGATTTTGATGCCAGTTGCCAGACCAAGCGTTAGGAGCTTTTTGAGGCGGTCAGGATCATTGTGAGTAAGACGACGATGCAGAAGAGAGAGAGTAAGGGCTGTGACAGACGAAATGGTGCCAGAGGAGGCGAATTCCAGGTTGGTGATGACATGGCCATTCAGGAAGGCGGCTTTCTTTCTGTAGGATACAGTAAGGACAACTTCATCTCCCTGCTTGAAGGTGATTCGCTCCTTGGTGATGAGAGCGCTCAGGCCGTGACGTCGGGCAAGCGGAAGGACAGCAAATAGATTGTATTGAAGTTGAGGCACATACAACACACGATGGAACAAGACAGATTCAGCAGGGAGGCCATCTACAACTGGCTAGAATAGGATATCCCCTCTGCCAGTAGCATAGACGATCTGATCGGTCGCCATGCGCACAGTAATGTGACAGGGCACCATATTCCTAATCCAGTGTCGATGGGGCGTCATAGTGCTCGTGGCGCCCGTGTCTATGTTCTAATCGTGGTCAGTGCTGTTGAAGGAGCTGGAGATACTTGCAGGACTCGCTATGATGGTCGCCTCATCGTCACTGGAGCCAGAGTCGTCATCAACAGCTGCTTTCTTCACACTGGCAGTAGGAGAAAAGGAGAAGGAAGAGGACGCAGCCTTAGAAGCTTTGGATTTGCGCTGCTCTCCATCTTGAGCTTTATCCACTGAGGTATCTTCTCTGGGAACATTTTCCAGCAGATTTTAGACGGGTGAGCCCTGCCACAGTGAGAGCACTTGGAGGACGACGTGCTGGAGGATTTGTGGCCTCTGGAGACCTGGGCAGCGAGTCCGAGTTCTTTGGCCTTGAGCGTGGTATCTCTGCACGTCTGCTCGATTCTGGAGGCTTGTGCAATCTGGATGCGATCCAGAGTGCCTCCAATAGTAAGAGCATAGACAAAGGGCGCGCTTTTTTCGTCATCTTGGATGTTGGTGATGGCAGTAAAGACAAGGAGGGTGTTGAGGATGTCCTTGACAGTGGTGCCAGTGGGGAAGGATGTATAGAGACTGTCAGCAGCGCGCTCAACACATTGGAAGTAGAATGAGAGCGACTCAGCACTGTCATAGTAGGTGGCAGACAGTGACTGAAAGAGCTGGAACTGGTGAGGTGCATTCTGCTGGTTGTATGCTGCTTTCAGAGTGTACCAGGCCTCTTGAGCCGTCTTGCCCTTGACCAGCTGGTGGTTGGCCTCATCTATCGTCTCCAGGATAGTACCTAGAGCAACACCTTGAGTCCTATACCATTCACGATACTCCCTACATTCTTCTGGCTTGGTCCCAGAGGCGGGTTCCGACAAGCCTGGTTCAATACACTCCCAATCACCAGCAGTGTGGATTTTGGTAGTGACATAGCATTCCTATTCGAGGTAATTGCCTTCAGAGAGGATGGGAGCAGGAGTAGACATGGTGTGGAGTAGAAGGGAGTGAAACGACCTGCTGGAAGAGCTGGGACGCGTAGCAGTGAAGCGATGAGTATAGGAGCGATAGTAGAGTAAGAGGAGATAGGCAGAGTAAAAGGTAATAATGCTAGGTGATAATTAGGTGAAGGCTGGGCCCATAACCTGTCAAACGCAGTAAATCTAGAGACGGTGATACCCTGGAGACGAAGAGGCAAGAGAGAGTCTCAGGGATGAGAAGACCCTCCTCTCATTCACTCTAGCTATATACTAAGAAACTAAGTGAAATAAGTGAGAATACATGTGGAATGAGCACAAGCAAAAGGCACAAAAGCGGACACAGCGAGCGAAAAGCAGATCCAGCTAAGCAAGAAACATATGCAATAAGTGAGAAACCAGTCTCAGAAGTACAGAAACAAGGTAAAAGCAGGTGAAACAAACACAAGATGAAAGTGGCCATGCCTCCATGTCCAAGGAGACATAGGAGACATTGCATTGTGTATAAGTGCCCATCAGGCACCCATACACACTCAAGTACAACATATATACAAGCACTTTGCTGCATTGAGGATACAGAGATAAGGGACTTTGGTCCACCAGCTTGGTTGGATAAGACGAGAAGAACATCAAAAGTGAACCCACATACCTATGTAACCATCTTGTGCTCTACAATACTAGAAGTGAAAATACACAGTTTACCAACAAAGGAATGGGAATGGGATGTGATATGATTTAATATATATTCAGAGTATAAGAGTGGGATACAAGGGGACATAGAAGAAGTATGGGTACAATACAGTAAATTCAGTTGTAAATAAATATACAAGCTCAGCTTGATAAGATATACAAGACTGGATAATACTAAAACAAGTAATATAGATATACTACATAGTAGATCAATATGTTAATATAAATAATATAGAGAACAAAGAGATTGTATCATGGAAACTAACTTATCTTTTATGTGAAGTAGTATTAGGAATTAGAATGAGTAACTTCAGATAGAGCATTTGAGAATAAAAAAAATGATGTAAGGATGAGAACGAATCCTTATGTAGTATTATATTGAATACAGCAAGTCTAATGACTTAGATGGTCTAGGGACAAACAGATGAGAAGTCTCAATAGTAAGCATTACTATCAAGAATAGGCAAAGGAGAGACATTACCTAGGGATGAACAGACAAAGGGGAGTCTCAACAGTGAGGATGCACCCCTTATTTGTCCCCAGCTATATATAATCTGTTGCACTTAGGTGTATATGGGCACCTGATGGGCACCTATGCACAATGCAATGTCTTCCATATCCCCTTGGATATAGAGGCATAGTCACTTTCATCCTGTGTTTGTTTCACCTGCTTTTACCTTGTTTTTGTACTTCTGGGACTGGTTTCTTATTGCATGTATCTCTTGCTTAGCTGGATCTGCTTTTCACTCGCTGTGTCCGCTTTTGTGCCTTTTGCTTGTGCTCATTCCATATGTATTCTCACTTATTTCACTTAGTTTCTTAGTATATAGCTAGAGTGAATGAGAGGAGGGTCTCTTCATCCCTGAGACTCTCTCTTGCCTCTTTGTCCCAAGGGTGTCACTGCCTCTAGATTTGCTACATTTAACATAATTAGTTTAGATACAATAAGCAAGAAACAAGCAAGAAACCACTGATGGAAACAATACAGAAGTGAACATCAGAAGCAGGACATGCAGAAACACTCATAGCCAAGAAGCAGGACAAATAGCTGAAAAGCAGCTCCAGAAATAAACAAATGAAGTTGGAAGGGGGAAAACACATAATAAATGCAAGGCAGAGGAGAAAGGGGCTATCCCCTATGCCCAAGAGGACATAGAGGCATCCACTGCCCATAGACATCCATATAGTGCCCACAGAGTACCTGGGCACAACATGTTGGTCCTGCAGCTAACAGGTGATGTCCAAATTAACAGGTCACATTAGGGGTATTTAATAGTGCAACACCACTCATCAGTTCATTAGAATTTGTTATCTAAATTGATATAAAATTGGTTGTAAAATCATTGCTTAAGTAATGTAATTTTGTCAAATCATCTATTTTGGTTGCTTGTCAATTTGTGGGTCCCCTTCTCCTTTTACATCAAAATCACCCTCAAAATTGTCTTGCCCCTCTATGCCAACCATGCCAGAACACCTCTTATCTAAGACCCAACCCCATACCTGCCTATGACCAGTCCAGCTATATTCCTTGTCAATTTCTTATCTCCAAAAATGATCAGCACACACCTCTAGTGAATTGCCAGGCTGAGCTGAAGCCTGAAGCCTGTCCAAGCACTGCAATTGGGCTTCAGGCTTAGGTAGTATGAATGACTACCCATCATGATTAAGGCTGGACATCTCAGGTGTAGACACTTAGTAGAACATGGGAATGAGGTGGTCTTGGAACACTTGTGTCTAGGTAGACCACAAAGTGGGAGTATCTTGGGATAAGGTATAAGCCTCATATTAGAAGGATTCATAGTATGAGTCAAGTAGATGGGCTGTATTCAAGAGACAAGTAGTATGAGAATAAGATGAGGGACAGACAAGTTGCTAGATGCAGAACTATGGTACTGCATCTATCAGCCTATATACTATTGGTGCAGCTATGTAACAACATGTAGTTCTGCTTGCCACATCAGCATATGTAGCCTTTGGTACAAGTGAACTCTGCCTAGTGCTCCCTTGCACTATTGATATGATGTTATGGAGTCAGGAGCTATGTGTGGCATCATCCAAGCTATGGCATGGCTGCACAAGGGTGTTGAGATTTGGGAACATGGGGATCTACATAGGAACAGAGATCTAGAACTGTGACATGGCTCTTGCTTTGTATTTGTACAAAGTTGTAACACTACCCAAGCTTAGCCTGGGCCTGCCCATCTGGGACCAGTCACATGCCATGTGAGTGTGTTTCAGGTACATATATAGGGGTAGAGTGGTACTTACAGTTTTTTAGGACTCTTCTTCCCTAAGATCTAACCACCTTTGACCATCTTAGTGGGTGGCAATCATTTTCTTGCTCATGTGATCAGTGACTTAGCCCATTTAGCACATTTAGAGTTAAACTTCAAATACAAAAACCATACATTAATAATTTAACTTCTCACATGCTTCTTGGCTTGCAAGCTTATGAGATCATCTATTAAGGTCAAAAATGGGGCCAGAAGACCCTAGCATTCTATCTGACCCTTTTGTCCTTTATGATGAGTATGAAAACCATGAATATTTTAGAGATTGGGGATGTGAGGTGTATTGCTGGCTGGGGTGTTGGCTAAGGTAACTAGCAAAATCCATCTGGTGTTCTAGTGAATGTTTCTACTGCATAGAATACAACCTGTTCCCACAGGGTTGGTGGGTAGCCATCTGCTGTTCAAGTAGAACACCTGATTCAGAGAGGCTTCATCTAACATTCATATGGCCATTTTCTTTTACCCCTCCTACCTCCAGCTGTGTCTTATTGTGAAATTGGTTGAAAAATCATCATTTAAGTAATACAATTTTGTCAAATTATCAATTTTGGTTACTTGTTAATTTGTAGGTCTGTCATGACCCCAACCAGATAAGCGCTGGCATGTGCCTTTGGCACCAGCTACCCCACCTTCTAGTTACTGTTGAGTTTGACTTTCTGTTTATCTCTTGGCTCTGTGTTTGTCACTATATTAGTTGCTGCCTTTCTCATATTTGTATCTATTCTTGGTTCTTTAGCGAAGATTCAACATTAGTCAAACATATGTTTGGATTCCACCTCTGTACTATTTAGATGGCCAACCTCTATAGGAGAATCAGCATGCAGTCTCTTTTGTCTCTTGTCTTCCCTGCCTAGTCTCCTGCCTGCCTCACCTTGTCTCTTACTCATCTCATCTCTCTTGCCTCTTTCATCTCCCTGCCTTTGTTTGTCTTGTCATGTATTGTTTGAAGCTCTAGGTCTTGCCACATGTGTCTATTATCTTATCATTATTATCTCCCACATATGTGTTCTGGTGTTCACATGACCATCTCAAGGTTCTGACAAGGTCCCCCCTTCCTCTCATGTCAAAATCACCCTCAAAATCACTCTGGCAAATTCCAAGCAAATCTTCTGCCCCTCCAGGCCAACCATGATGGGACACCTCTTATCTAAGACTCAACTTAATACCTGCCTATGATAGGTCTAGCTGCATCCCCTGCACTACAGGAAGTCAGACCTAAGGGACCTCAGCAGGAAAACCAGCCTGGATCTTGTGGAGAAACCTATCAGTGACTCAAGGGCTATTTATAACCGATTGATGGGCTTATAGTTCAGGGGAACCCAGATGAGTTTAAATAGGCGAGTGTCTGCTGGGTGCACACAGAATCATATAACAGAGAACCTTGTGTATTTCTCATATAGAATTGCAGTGATATACACTGGCATCCCATCTGCATTCCAGTGGTTCTCCCATTGGTGTCATCTGTATCTATGAGTTTTTCCTGGGAATCCGTTATGTCATGTAAGGACAGCTAGAGGAGAACCCATTGGAGATCCAGCCACTTAGAAAGATATCCCATCATCCTAAAGGTGGGAAACCATGGTAAGATAGTGTACAACCCAAGAAGTCTCTATGGCTAGACCATGAGATTTGTACTAAAATACCAATGAGGTTTTCTGGAAAATCTGACCTAGATGCAATGGGTTGCCCCATGAGGAATTCATGAGAGTGCCACCAAGTTTATTTGGGGAAATACACATCTACTCACTGTTTCTCTGGCTACCAATGCATGTGTCCTATAATAATATCCTGGGATGCCTAGGAGGAAGTATGGGTTATATCAGCATATTGTGTGGGTTCAACAGAAATAAAGTCAACACATTGCTGCCACTATCTGGGCCCTCCCCACCCACCTTGACCATATGCCAACTTAGTCAGGATGCTGTAAATGGCGCATTGTCACCTGCTGGGGCAAAGAGAATGGCTGATCTGCCAGGGAGAGGCCATTACTTCACCATATTGGCCATAGCCACCCCAGTTTCTGTCAGTTTAGTGTTATATTACCATCTATTGAAAGGTAACCACTCATCCTATCACCTTATAGCACTGCATTATATTTGCTGTTCAAGCCTCGCTTTGAAATCACAAAATACTGAAAATATTGTAAGTTTGACTCCCCCTGCATATAAATTAATGTTACTCACCTAGTGCAATTTACTCCCCTTGATTGATTATCCCCACTGTCGAAAACCCCATGTCAATTAGTGGGGTGGGTGTTGAGGTAGGAGGAGGGAGTTGTGGGCAATGTTGCCAATGGTGTGTGCAGTTAAACTTATGACACATCAACACAAATGCCTCTTTGGGTGGCAGGGAAGGTGGAAGGACATGTTAGGAAGGGTGCCTGGTGATAGGACCCTTCGGTTCTTCATGCTTCACAGTTTGGTGTCATACAGCTGGTGTGGTCTTGCTATGAAGGCAGGAGCTGGTGTTATCTAACAAGCAGGAGTGAGGTGGTTGCTACAAGAGTAAGCAAGACTTATGTTTATATCCATAAAAGCTGGCATTACATTGCAGGTGGATTTAGGGGGAGGGGAGGGAGGGGAGGAAGAGGGGAGGGAGTAGGCCAGATCAGAAGTCTGCACACATTGTTTACACACATGTGATTCAGAGATAAGACAGCAAGCACGTGAGACTGCCCAAGCTTGTCAAGATTGTAAGAAAGCACATTGATGTCTGGGGAGTTATTAATGTATATATATTGCTGTACAAGAAGAAGTTCAAAAGGAGATTAAGAATGCTTGAGTAGTCTAGGCATCAAATTCAGAGAGTTCTAACTTGTCATCATTGAGTATAACTGTTGTACCATTGATATGACTAGGAACAGCAATCTATATACCTCAGTCAGTAATAATATATAGAGTGGAGCATGTTCAGCTACTCACTTTGGAGGTTTAGTGTCTTGAATCAAAAGCATCACAAGCTGGGGAATTAGAGACAGTCTTGGCAACAGTGTGGGTTTTAGAAGGGCCCACCTTGATCAGAGCAGTACTGACAAATTGTCTGCTTGATGATGATGACTCTGGCCTTATATAGACACTCTTGATTTTTGGCTTGGAGCAGGGCTTTGACATGGATTTCTAATGACAAAAGTAGATAAGACAAGGTAATAAATAGACTGAAGTAGTAATTACTCACCTCTTGTCCCTGTTTGGATGTCTGATGAATCATCTATCAATGGCTTAACAGAGTTTTGAGAATAAAGAACTCACCAATTGCTGCTCAGTTTGCACAGGCAACTTGGGAAGTGTAACCTTCTGTTGCACATGTCTGACCTTCTTCTTTGGCATAGTATCTTCCTTGACCTCTTCATCTTGCTCAGTGACTCACTTGTACTTAGTTGAGGTGCTGGTTCCCTTTGGAGAGTCACTGTGGTATTCAAGTTCACAGGGGTCAGCCTCATCTAGCATTTCATTGTTGCTCTTCATTAAGTTGGCTAAGATGGTTTAAAGCATGGTCTTAAAAGGCCAGCCTTTTTCATAGAATTCTTGGAATCAAGAGAATTTCTGAAAGAACTAGTTGGGCAATTAGGGCAATTGCTAGCTGGTATGAAGCCTCATGAAAGACATACTCAGGTCTTAAGTACCCCAACATTAGCAGCCAATTGCTGTGACAAGGGTGCACTGGTGTCAAGCAGTGCAAGCACACCATTCTTGATAAAACACCGAAGAAAACTTAGTGAAATATTGGGGACACCACCAAGACAAAAACTCACCCAATATGTAAGATACTGTGTTGCAAGCATTGCATTGCAACTGCTTGCATATTCCTTACCCTTCTTCATGGCTGAAGGAATGCCCATTGACTTGCAGAGGGGGTAACCTGTGTGCTTTGACCCTGGCTTGGAACTACAACCAGGTTCCCCTTTTGGGTGGGTAATTTTTCCAGTCTTCATGTTATAAATAATACCTTTTCTGCTTCTTTTTTTCTGTCCATCCTTAAGGCCATCTGTGTTGTATTTCTTGCTTGACTTCTTGAGTTTCTTTAGCCTTGGGTCCTCCTCAGGCTCTTTGGGATTGGATGCACCCAAATCAGGCTCAGAACCTTGATCATCATTGTCCTGACTAGCTTCTTCATCATCTAAGAGAGTATTTATATCCTTCCCTGGCATCTATATAAGGAAATGCACTCACCTGGTACAGATTTCAATTTTGTCTGGCCTTGACCAGCAGGCTTCAATATTCCACTGGCTTTCTTGGACAGTGCTGTATTATCTCTAGCTTGATTTTCATCATGCTTTGACTCCATCTCCTTTATGAGGTGAGCTGCCACCAGGAAAAGTGGACACTTCTCAGATCACCAGGTATTTTTAACTCAATATCTGCAATTCTACTCACCATTTTGAGCTTGTAGGTCCTCAACCTGCTTTTGAAGCTCTTTGGATTCTTGTCTATTAGCTACAGTATGATGCTTCACCATGGGAGCTCAGTAGTATAGAGGGAATATGAGGAGAGAGGTGGTTGTGCTGGGAATACTTGCTGGTAGGATGAAACCTATTGGGGTGGTGAGGGTAGGGTGTAAGCAAGCATTTTGCTCTCTTTGACATGAATTGACATATCCAGAGATGGGTGTGAAGTGTGAAGAGGCAAGATGAGGTTAGAGATTGCCTGTCCAAATGAGGGTAATGAGAGTGTGAAAAAGTTGATGTTCAAAAATACCTTTCATGCTCAACTGCCTCTATGCTATGGGTCAACATATGTCCATGCTATTGCACTAGTATATGTACCAAACTCATCTCTGAACATACTAGAAGGCATCATCAACAAAGGCTGAAGAAGCAAGTTGAGGAAAACAACAAGTGGATTGCTGAACTTCATAGAGAACTCTCAAGCATCAAGAAGTCTAAGCTTGTTGGCTCTTCAAAGGAGGTCATCACAAGTGATAATGAAGCTGAAAGTGATGGTGATCAGACTGAAGCATGTTATCATCATCATGATGTCATGGATTTGGACACAGATGCACTGTTGGGGGAATCAGTCCAATACCATAGTCCACTGCCTGATGACTGACCTTTGCCTCAACCTGATGAGGAGTCCCAACCAATGGAGGTGGATAGAGGAGGTCCTACTAGATGTCAAGACAATCCAATGGCCTGTAGCATCCAGGATATTACAAACCTGTTTGGGACTGGCAACTGTCAACAGGCTCAGAAATCAACATACATTGAAGAAGTATCACTTGTGGACATCAATGAGAATATCAGCAAGTTTGACTTTATAGCTAAGGATAAGGAGAGTGACATTGATAATGGAGAGGTTTCTCCACACACCTGGGTTGCTGCATTGCTTGAGGAGAATCTGAGTGATCACTGGTGTTAAGAGTTACACAAGATTGGTATGGTTTTGCTCAGCATCTCAGATATATATGGCTCATTGTTTTATCAGAATTGGATAGTCTCATTGAGGAGGATATCAACAACATTCATGCTTTCACACTTTAGATGGATGCCAACCTCTCCTGTGTGGCATATAACAAGATGACACAGGCCTTTGCTTATAAAATGGACCTCAACTCTGAATACATCCTTTTCCATCACATTGAGACCCTTTCTGGCCTTACCCCAGAAATCTATGACTGTTGCATCAACTCCTGCTGTGCTTTTCTAGGGGACCAATATGCCAAGCTTGATGCCTGCCCATTTTATAAAGAACCACACTGTAACAGCTAAGGAAAGTCTTGTGCTCAATACTGGTACCTCCCTATCATCCCTTACCTTCAATCCCTGTGGAAGAACAAAGATGTTGTAAAGGTGCTCTCAGAATATTATTCCTAGTACACAAATAATAATGGTGAAGATGGTGAAGATAATGGCACAATTTTCGACATTTACAACTCTAAACACTATCACAACTTGTGTCATCAAGATGTTGAGATTGCAGGATCAAGACTTGGTCATAAGTATTTCCACCAGCCAATGGGTATGTGCCTGGGCCACTTGATGGACAGAGTGGCCTTGTTCAGGCGACAACAAAGTTTTTGTACTGCAACCCCAATTATCACCATCAACTACAGCCTTTCCCCTGATATCTAAAACCAGTGTGCTAATATCCTTATCAATGTGATTATCTCTGGTCCCAGTTCCCCCAAGGATGTCAATTCATTCATGGCCCCAATGGTCAGGGAATCTCATCAACTTGCTCATGGCATTTGATCCTATAACACATTCATATCATGATCCTTTAACCTCTTTGCTTACTGGGTCCACCTATTTGGTGACCTTGTTGTCATGATGAAGGCCCTGATGCTCAAGGGTCATAATGGAGTCTGTCCATGTCAGAAGTACTTGATCAAAGCTGTTCTTGAGCCATGTTCAAAACACTACTATGCCCCACTTGTAGAACCAAAGGAACCTGGAAAGCCAGTCAACATATGGGATCCCTGCAAGATACCCCTTCAAACTCACACATCAATCTTGGAAAATGTCAAGGAGATCAAATCCCAAAGGATGAAGACAGAAGTCAATCATTTGATGACATTCTATGGGGTTAATGGCAGGTCTTACATCTATGACATGTCTGGGATGTGTTTTATTGCATCCATGCCATTTGATTGGATGCACCTTGTGCTCAAGAATGTGGTCCCTATGCTCCAACAGATCTGGTCCAAGCTGGATTTCAAGGGTATCACCCTAGGCAACAATGACAGCTATGTTCTCAACAAGAAAATATAGCTTGAAATTGCCTCCAAACTTATGGATGCTAACAGAACTATTCCTTCAGCATTTATTCATACTCTGCCCCACTTGGTCATCAAGCAATCTGCATTTACTGCTGAAGCTTGGTCATTTTGGATTCTCCATACTGCACCAATCCTTCTATATGATCATCTTTCCTCTCCCTACTATGAGCATATAGTCAAGTTTGGTAATATTATGCAACTTGCAATGCAGCTATTGATAACACATCAAGACCTCAAGAAACTCAAATCAATGTGCATAAATTGGGTTAAAACCTATGAAAAGTGAGTACCTTCAACCTATTGAATTTTTGTTGACATCAAGCTGGCAATGCTAGGCTCTATTACAAATGCAACAGCTCCCATCTTCCATTCTGCATCTCAAACATCCACAATATCCTCCATATACCTGAGGGAATTTATCTTTCAGGGCCAATCTGGTCTTACTGGGCATTCATGATAGAGCACATCTGTGGTCATATCATGCACCATGTCAACTCCAAACTTCACCCTTATGGCACTCTCAACTAGCACATCAAGTGAGAGGCTCAGTTAATGACAATTGTCAACTGTTTTGGTCTTGAAAAAGAAATTGGATGGATGGAAAACTTGAGCTCCTCTATCATGCAAAAGGAGATGGTATTGAGTTGTTTTGAGATGATGGTTGATGGATGTAGGTTATCTCTAAACCAAAACTGACAAGTACTGCTGAATTGTTGTTCTAGATGAAGCCACTGTCCTTCAGGCCCCTTCCTGGTCCCAACACATGCCTGACAACTCTATTTGCAAGTTGGTTGCTAAGTACTTCATGATCCCATACAACTTACCCTCCTATACTTTGATACTCCCCTATCTGCCTTGGATTATGCCAAAATATGACAAGATTTATTGTGTAGGAGGGGATTATATATGTGGATCTGAGGTTAATATTTCAGACCCTGACAAGCATTGTGACAATAGCTTTGTTTAGGTAAGCCTTTCATATTCCATTGTTTGTTGAAGTCTTTACTTTGATCTCTGGATCTAGGCCTATAGTTTGAGCTAGATGTCAACATTCATGCAGATGAGCCAGACACACCAGCAGAATTTGTTCAGACCATCTTTTATGGCCAGTTTCACTACATTCTTGTTGTTGACCTTCCAGGGTTCCAAATTCCAGCATTTCAAGTTCCAAGCACATACAAATGCTGGCACCCATCAATTGACATCCCAAAAAAGATGCACATCCTCACATTTGTGACACCTTACAAGACAGATGGTGCTGACACAACCCAAGGACTTGCTTCATATGCTAACATCACTTCTTCCACTAAAACTAACCAGTTTATAGATGTTCAAAGCATTGAATGTGTCATAGAATATATTTGTACCTGTGGGCATTGGTACATTGTCAATTGTAGCTGTGGTGTCATCTGGATGGTTTTTATGAATGGGGATAATGACAATTAACTTGTATAGGCTCAGTAGCCACGTATTTATTTATAACTTAATGCAATATATGATTCTGTGGGGAATTCCATCTGAATGGCTGGGTGACCTCATCATATTTTAGTGTGATTCACATAGAATTCCAATGGTGATGAAAGACTTAGCAGGAAAAAAATAGTCTCCCTTACCCATCTGGCAAACCCACCACACTTGTCCTGGGGATATCCCAGGCCAAATTGACCCCTTGAGACTTTTCCTGGGTACCCCAGTGGCCAATTCAACACTACTGGGAATACTCTGACTATTTCCTACATCAGGAAAAAAGTCTAATACAACAGCATGCAATGTTGCTACCCCCCCAAATATATTGCAACCCCTTTATATATTGAACAATGTAGTCAACTGGTTGTACTCTGTTGACCATATTGTTAAAGACTTTTACAGTTGTTTTACCCCTTTTCCTGATGTAGGGTGGACTTCCTGTAGTGCTGTCAATCTTCTTAATTCCAAAAAAGATTGGCACACATTCCAATTGGATGAAGGGTTTCATAACAACAGACAAGGGATAGATTGGAAGAGAGATAGACCTGTAGGTACAGAGCCATAGCTACTTGTGTTGACCAAACAAGGAAAGACAGAAAAAGAGACAAGAAGAAAGTCAAGGGTTGGGATCAGAAGTAAGTGTGACAGGATAGGAAGGTAGAGTGACAGTAAGGAAAGGTAACAAGACAGAATAGATGGTGAAGAAGTATGAGAGAGAAATGGTAAAGGGAAGGTGATGGGAGCATCCGAGGTAACTGAGTACTGGCAAGGTGTCATGACCGGGCTGGTCATGACAGTTTCACGCAAACTCCCAAAATCGCCTGTAAAATCGCGATTTGAACGGTTGATTTTGCGCGCAATTTGAGCGTTGATTTTGCCTTTGAAATCAAGTGTGAAACACCCTAATACACAATTACCGCTAGTCCTCTCATAGTAGTACATAGTGCAGACCGCAGATCGACGGAAGCTTTTCTCAAGTTTCTTTGGCAGGATCGCAGGTATCTGCTAATGCATCGCGACACGCCAACTCACGTGATGAAGTTTGAACCGCGTCCGATCTCCCACGCTTACGACGCCAGGCAAGCTCCTGTGAAGGCGCACTCCATGACTCCCGCACCGGGCTCGACAAGAAAAGCGGCTCGATCGTCTGTTGGAAGTGCGGATGATGCTCTTTCTCGCAAGAGACGACGTCTTCACATTGATGATGGACCGGAAGGAGATAGACAAGGAAGAATCGACGACGATGCGAGCGACTGGGAATCAGAATCCGGTATGGAGCCTACAGAAGTAAAACTCCCTCTCTCTCTACGATTCAAAGACTGAAACCGGATTTCACGCTTCAGTTATGCTTGGCAGTCACTAGTTTTCGGTAGCTTCCCCCCTAGTTTGGTTTCTCTTCGCCTAACATCGACTTCACATAAGGGGACGCGTCGGTTGTGCATACCTCGATGGTGTACGACACATCCTGTACTTGACGGAAGACACGGACGACAACAATCACTTTGACCTAGTATCCACATGTTAGTACGAAGAGAAACCAGCTTGCACACCCACTGACAAGGCCGCAGTAATTGACCAGATCAAACCAACCGCCCTCATGATAAGCTCCCGATCCGATGAAAAGCTGATACACAAATGCCAGGAATATGGTGATACCATCTTGACCCCAATCGTAATCGGGACTGAGTGTTCTATTCCAGCGGACAAAGTAGCGACTTCCCTTTTTCAAGTCCGTCCTCATCGCGAATTCCAGCCTGATCGCGGCCGGGAGCGCTTGCTCTCTTTACCCCTTGCAGGGGGGGCCGGATCGTCCCCTAGTCCGGGTCCCTTCGGTGACGACTCCCGCCAGTCCTCTCGACTACACCCCGGCTCAAATCAGCTTACGAGGTTACGGGCCGAAAACTCCAGCGATCCACCTCTGAGAAATTGGGCCTCATCCATACGGGCACAGAACCTCGTCTCCATGAACGCCCCTCTTTGCGTGGGTTCCTCGATTTGCCATTGTTTTCATACCCTGAATTTGAGCCCTCGTGAAGCTCTCCGCAACAAATGCACTCCTGGATTATCTTGTACGCGCCAACGCACCCAATGACTTGGACGGCGAAGGCGTCTCGACTCTAGACATAGCTGATGTCAAGCTTCTCGTTCCGTGAGTTACGCTGGTCTTGTGCACCTGGAATGTTGCTTATTTTTAATAGACACAAGTCGATGCTTCTTAATTCGGATGCGCTCCTTTCACTGCAAGTTTTCTCGGACGAGCTTCACGCATCTGTGCACTCTAACCAGACCAAGGAAGGATTGTCACTCTTTGGTACGTATATCCCCGCGAGTCCTGTAGACCGTTCCTTGCTCATACGTAGGCTCGTCTAGGTATCCTCGATCACACGCGGACTGTGTGTGGGCGAGACTTGCTTCGCCAATGGCTATTGAGGCCGTCGCTTGATATTTGCGTCATCGGTTCCCGTCATCAAGCCCTAGGCTGTTTCACACTTGCAGATAACGTCCACGTTGTTAGTGCGGCGCAGACACATCTTCGCGGGATGAAAGCTATCCCTCGTGCACTCCTCTCGCTGAGAAACGGCAAAATGAACTTAAAAGACTGGACGACTCTCTTCAAGGTATCGTATTACACCACGTTTTTAACTTGAACTGATTTGACTACGTCCAGTTCACTTTCCATGCCGTAATGTTACGGCAAACCATCGGTGAACTCTCCTCGTCGAACCAGGTATCCATCGTCCAGGAGGTGAGCAGCCTACGTCATCCGTTTGTTTGTTGGCCGACTCCGCCTGGACAGATCCATAACACCGTTGACGTTTCTTTGCTCAACAAATTGGGCAGTTTAATCAACGATTTGGTGAGCTGTCGCTTGCTGTCGTTGGCCGTCTTGATTGTATCCACCGAGCGTAGATCGACTGGGAAGCTTCTGCTAACGAAAGTAGGACCTGCGTCCGGTATCACGTTGACGTCGAGCTGGACGACAAGCGACGCATCTTTCACGGACTTTCACCGTTTTTAGTTCGTACGTGTCAACACTCTGGAAATGGTTGCTAATTGCGATTGCAGGCTAAGGTTGCCGAGAAAGTGGCAGAAGACCTGTCACCGCAATACCGTCGTGACTTGAATGTCATGTACTTTCCCCAACTTGGTTTGCAACGTTACCTGCTCCACATGATAGTTTGACCGCTTAGCACATCCCAGGGTATCTCATCACGATCCCGTTCCGCGAAGAATGGAGAGATGGAATAAATCGGCCACCTTGCCCAAGTTGGACGTACCAGGTAAGTTCCGAACGGTTACCACGTAACGCGGCTCTTAGCGCTTACACACGCAGTTCTCTACCGAGTGAGTCCGTTGCTTCTGTAGCCAGGACTTTCCAACCGTGTTATAAGGGGACTCGTTTACTTCAAGAGCCAGGACATGCACGGTGGGCTGAGAAATGCAGTCTCGAGGCCTTCTGTGCTCATATGCCGTATCCAGATCTTGACCAACACATCGGCGATTTGAAAAGCATAATCACCGGTTAGTTCGTTGATATGTCCTGCCTCACGCTATCTGAACATATGCCAAACCTTCAGATCGGTAAGTCATCATAACGTCATCTGCGCTGGGCAAGGAAAGACTCTCTGTAGTGAAATCGAGCTCGTCCACGCTATGGAGCAAGAAATTTTGAAGTATCACCAGGATATCAGCGATATATGCGACGTATGTGCAGAGCTGGATTGGTACGTTGCACCACGACAATCTACGCAGTTCCAAAACACCCGCTCGTTAGCCTTCTATCCTTATCAATAGCCTCTCAACTATACAAGTTTACCCGCCCTACAATGACGACTGAGAATGTATTATACATTCAGAACGGTCGGTGGGTACTTGGGCGTCGTTCTTCACTCCCCTACGTAAACGCTGCGGCTTCTAGACATCCACTTCAAGAATTGTGCGAAGCGACCTTTGTCCCAAACGATACGCGACTCTCTGGAGGACACGGCTTTGCCGCATCCACTGCACAAGCTGACCCGGGAAATGAACCTACCCATCATCAGTTTTCATCCTCCAACTTTAGCATCCAGATATGCACAGGGCCAAACGCATGCGGAAAGGTGAGTGCAAATATCAGCCGCAATATGTAGCGTATAATAGTTATCTTCTACAAGAGCATCTACTTGAAACAAAACGCCATCATTCTAATTTTGGCTCAGATCGGCTGGCATGTCAATAGCATCTTCCTCCGGGCATATTTCTGATTCTCTCGTAGTTTCGTTCCTGCTCAATCCGCGACCTTGGGCCTGGTAGACAAGAGTGCGTCTCTATGCAACTCTTTCACGATCCGGCACTCAGTACACTCTTGCAGTCTTTACGCGCATTCAGTCACGGGAATCCGTTGGAAAGGTGATGACGACCACAAGTCGCGCACACAGATATTTCATGCTCGTTTCTAGCCCCATTCCGCATTCATGATCGACTTGGCCCAGGCGTCTCTGGCGTTGAGAAACTGCACGCAACGTAGCTTAATCATTCTGGACGAACTTGGGAAGGGTACCAACGCCTCGGGTAAATCTCAGCCCTTCACTTGGAGCTTTCTGACGCACGGGCCTCCTCTCAGATGGTGCTGGTCTCCTCTGCGGCGTTCTCAAGTATCTACTTAACCAGGGCCCGGAGTGCCCCAAAGTCCTTGCCGCGACTCACTTCCACGATATCTTTGGAAACGACTTACTTGGGTCGCACTGGCCACTGAAGCAGACCCATATGCAAGTTATAAGCACGGAAGTGCTGGAAACACATCGACACGGAGAAGATCCCAAGAAGACCAATCAAGTCCTGACTTTTCTATACAAGTGAGTAACCTAGTATCTTCATCCAGCCATCTACCATACTAGTCTATGGGTTATCAGACTTGCACCAGGCCTTATGCTCGATTCTCATGCAAATTATTGCGCCTTGTTGAACGGAATACCTCAGCGCACTGTGGATCGAGGTTCTTATATCAGGCAAGTCTTTGTCGAGATACCCTTGTGATTGACTTATGAGCGCTATTCCACCAGCGATAAACTCCTCGCTCACGATGTGGTATCCTTGCTGGATGAAGCTATGTCTGGGAAAGAAATAGCCGAACTGAAAAGCGCAGAGAGCGTCACCAGATCCTTCTGCGGGCTGGATCTCACAAAATCGGTGAATCTGAAGCAAAACATCGCCGGAATCATCGACAGGGTCTGCAATGACCATTAACGAGGCGTTCAGTAGTGACTTCTTGAGACGTAGAGTACACGAATAATCAAACTCGCGTCCACCAGGCACATCACGGAGGTAGTAGTGCGCATGTCCGAGTCAAGAATCTGAAACCTGACCACGACCTCACGCCACCACGATGAATGCCCTGTTAGCACGCCGTGTCTCTCGAACAGCACAATGGCGCCCTCAGTTTCTATTCTCTGTGGCGGCTCGGAGGTTGCAGAGCACTCAGCCCATCGTCCGAGATTCTATGACAGGGGAGTTAACCTCGATTCCAGACATCGACGTGAGCACCAGATGTTTTGGATCAGTTCCGCCCTGACATCAAGTTTCTTCAGTCGACACGCCTGGAATTTGTAAGAAATATGAACCCAAAGTCGCCCCCGCTGCCGCAAAGCTTGGTGTTTGGACATACTTTTGCAAGTATCGTCATTTTCGGTCATCAAATGCAACTCTTACCTTTTCATCGGAATTAGACTGATCATATGTTGACAATCCCTTGGACGACGTCGGACGGATGGGGTGCCCCTCGTATCCATCCCTGTACGTTTGTGTTACTTTTTTGTGCGGAGTTTCCATAACTGATACTTCTCATAGACGGTCCATTATCCCTGGAACCGTGCTCTACGGTTCTGCATTATTGTCAAACTGTTTTTGAAGGGATGAAGGCATACCGTGACGAGAACGGAAAGGTGACCTTGTTCCGCCCGGACATGAACATGAGGAGAATGGTCCGAAGCGCCCAGCGCGTTGCCCTCCCTGTAGGTCACATATATTTGTCATATACCTGACCCTTTCCTGACCCTCATTAGTCTTTCGATGGGAACGAGCTCATCAAACTGATTAAGAAACTAGTAGCGTTAGACGCGCACTGGATTCCTCAGGTGCCCGGTTACAGTCTATACATCCGTCCGACGTTAAGTATGCAAGTCACTGTTCGACGTTCTTCATGGATCTCACCGGCATCCGCGTGTTTAGTTGGCAATCAATCTGCCCTTGGCGTGGGGCCTCCCAACCAGGCTTTGCTGTTCGTTATATGTTCACCGGTGGGACCGTATTACAAGGGTGGCTTTAAACCCGTTAAGTTGCTGGCAACTACCGAATACGTTCGTGCGGTTCCAGGGGGTACTGGGAGCTATAAGTTAGGAGCGAACTATGCGCCTTGCCTGATCCCCCAAGCGGAAGCGATGAAGAAAGGTTATGACCAGAACCTGTGGCTCTTAGGAGAAGAGCACCTTTTGACTGAAGTTCGTGACTATGATCACCTATTGCATTTCTATCGCTGACGTTGCCGTCCTGCTTTTAGGTTGGGACGATGAACCTGTATGTATAAGGGAGCCATTCCCTTGTCCAAGACTAATACTCTTCTCTCCAGGTTCGTTGTGTTGAAAAAAGATGATGGAAGTGAGTTTCATAACGTCTAGTGTTTCGTTGCACCCTGACTGTCAGTTGCGCAGCTATCGAATTGGTCACACCGCCGCTGGAAGACGTCATATTGCCAGGGGTTACTCGCGACTCCGTCTTGGCTCTTGCACGGGATCATGCCGCTGGGTTGTTGCGATTGCCTGGCCTTCCGTCGAAACTGCAGGTTTCTGAACGAGCTATCACGATGGGTGAAGTCAAGAATGCTGCGGCCAATGGACAGCTTCTCGAAGTCTTTGGGTCTGGTAAGCCACGAGCCCTGTTTATGAATTATTGCTGATTGGCGATTCAAGGGACTGCTGCTATCGTATGCCCCGTCAAAACGATCGGGTACATGGGATCGGATATACCTGTTCCGGTGGGAGAGGAAGGAATGGGTCCAATAACGAAGGCTCTCCTTGATGAAATTGTCAAGCGGCAGTTGGGAGTGGTGGAGAGCGAGTGGAGTGTGACGGTGACCGAGTAGAAGCTGGACATTCACGACGTTACTGGCTCTGGGGGATATCTTATTCTGTAGACTCGCTCGTTATACTATCTCTCATTACTTTGCGTATGCATGTGTTGGCCATTTGTACTTGCGCCACGCGACTCGGACCCTGAGGTCACAAACCGGACTTAAAGCTATATACACCCGTAACACTGGCACTCCCTTCCACACCAATCAACAACATCTACAAATGGCTTCAAATGGCGCGCGTAGCGTAGTGATGAAAGTACTGGCAAATGCCCAGAGACCTCTCACTACCCGCGAACTCTATGCCATGTCGACCCAAAAACTGCCTGCTGCCACTACGGTCCCTCAGTCCACCACCGAAACACCCTCGCCCAGGCCACAACACCCAATTCAATCCTTAACGTGAGTTGTGATTCGTGCTGTGATTGAACGTCTGGCAACTAATCACGACTGGTAGGGCACTCAAGCGGCGTGTCCTTCCCGATCTCGTGGCCCGGCTGGAGGTAAAAAAGGCCCATGTCAAGGGAAGCGTCGATAGCACAGAAGCTCTCAAGGGCACGAGTTCATGGGTGTGGCAGTTGACTTCTGTCGGCCGTCAAGCTGCGGAAGGTCTTGACAGGACTCCCGCCCCGAAGGAACAGCCAAAGACCCACGCGGAAATGTACCCGGTGCCGACCAATATTCACCTCAATGCAAGACGACGAAGAGCGAGATCTGGCAAAGTGAAGAGGGAGCAGGAATGGATCACGCAAGTTGCCGCCGCCGTGGCCTCTGGGAAAGACGCCGCATCCCACCGTAGTCAGCAGATGTAGGAGTACGAACACGATTGGGTGCTTGACGTCCGGTAATGCCGACAAGGACGACTAGCTTCGCCTTCGCTGAGCAAGCAAAGATGCTGCCACTAGAGTCAAAGATTGCGCAATCAGTCGCATAGCCTAACCTTGGTTGCGCAATAAAAGCGCACTGTGGAATGCCGTCTTCATCGCACAATCAACATGCTCAAGATGCTCATAATCCAAGGCGGCGTCCTTCCAGACGGAGTAAGCAGCATTGTGTCACGTGACCAGACCTCTTCTAAATTGCGCAATACAGAGTCAGTCGCGTTCAGCTCCCAAAGAACAAACCATCGACCTCTCTGAAGCGCCATCCATGTCCGCTTCACGCAGTATCCCTCGCTCGGGCGCTGTCCAGTCCTCAGACTATCCCTTCTCCACTTCGCCCTCCACCCATCGTCACGGTTCTATCAGCAACTCTCCCAGCTTCATCTTTAGCGCTTCACAGCACGGCATCGCTCCGGACGTGCGGCAACCCAAAGTCCTCCACTCGCTCGACTCTGGAGACCTACGCATTCTCCTTCTCGAGAACGTTTCCCAGGACGCGATCGCTGCTTTTCGCGAAGCTGGGTTCCAGGTCGATTTCCACACAAAGTCATGGTCTGAGGACGAGCTAATAGAGAAAATCGGCACATATCATGCGATTGGCATAAGGAGCAAAACCAAAATCACCGCACGTGTCCTCAAGGCTGCCTCCAAGGTTAGTACTCGGCATGCATTTCCCGCACACACGTTGACAGAATGCGTGGAAATAGCTTCTCGTTATTGGTTGCTTCTGCATTGGAACGAATCAAGTTGACCTCGAGACCGCCGCCAAAATCGGGATCCCCGTCTTCAACTCGCCATTTTCCAACTCCCGTTCCGTCGCCGAGCTGGTCATGTCCGAAATTGTTGCTCTATCCAGGCAGCTCGTCGACCGCGCGCGAGAGCTGCGCGAAGGGACCTGGAATAAGGTTTCCAAAGGTTGCTGGGAAATCCGCGGCAAAACATTGGGCATTGTCGGCTATGGACATATTGGAAGCCAACTCTCGGTGCTTGCCGAAGCGTTCGGCATGCGAGTTCTCTACTATGACGTGCTCAATATCATGCCACTCGGGTCTGCAAGCCAGGTCGAGACGCTGCAGGACCTTCTCTCGAATTCCGACTTTGTCACTCTCCACGTCCCGGAACTACCGGAAACCATCAATATGATCGGCGCCAACGAGCTCCAGCATATGAAGAACGGCTCCTACCTCATCAACAACGCCCGCGGCAAGGTCGTCGATATCCCGGCGCTCATTGATGCTCTCAAATCGAAAAGGCTCGCTGGCTGTGCGATCGACGTCTTCCCTTCCGAACCAAAAGCCAACGGCCCGGGCACGTTCAACGACCAATTGAATTCCTGGACCACCAGCTTGACGTCACTTCCAAACGTCATCCTCACCCCACACATTGGAGGGTCGACCGAAGAAGCTCAGAGGATGATTGGATTCGAGGTATCGAGCGCACTAACTCGCTACCTGACCTATGGATCGACCATGGGTGCCGTCAACTTCCCTGAAGTCGACCTACGACCGATTTCGGCTGACCAGACATCGTTCGTCCGCGTCTGTCACGTCCACAAGAACGAGCCTGGTGTCTTGAAAAAGGTCAACCATATCCTCAGCGACCACAACGTGGAAAAGCAATACTCGGACTCGAAAGGCGATGTGGCGTACTTGATGGCGGATATCTCTGGAGTCAGCGACAAGGACATCCACGAGATGCAGACACGCATCAGCAAAACGACCTCCAATATCCTCACTCGTCTTTTATCGTAACCTGTGTAGTATTGTGACTTTAGAATTGAACATCTGTTACTCGCCGTTTGATGACGTCCGCTCCACAAAGCACACCAAAGGCTCACACCACTCGTTCCCATCTACAACCATGTCGCCCTCCAATGCACCCCCGCCTTACGAAGGTCGCGAACATGACGCGGTTCCTATGCCAGACGCGACTCGCATTTCAATGGAAGACGAAGAGCGACCGCTCCCGGCGGGTTGGATTCGACAATTCGACTCCGCCTCGGCTCACCATTTCTACGTACGCACGTATCACTAGGTGTCCTCTGCGCGGTCTAACCCGGCCAATTAGGTGGATACACAGTCCAACCCGCCTCGCAGCATATGGGTTCACCCATTAGACGACGAACAATACATTCGGGAGCACTACGCCAACCCGGCGTCGGGACCGTCACCCGGCCACCAAGGAGACAACTCCAAACCTCAGAGAAAGGGTTTATTTGGCAGACTCAGAGACAAGGCTATGGGCAGTAGGGAGGAAAAGACAGTGCAGAGGGAACGCGACGAGGAGGTCCGTGTTTGTTTATGAATTGGTAGGATCGTACTGATGTAGAGCAGAAACGGCGCCGTGAATTCCTGGAACGTCGAAGGCTTCTCGCTGAGCAGCAGCACGAGGCCAACCGAGGCCCATTCTTCCAACAGCCCAGTCCGTTGTACACAGCGGGATACCGCAACACTGGGTTCCCCGCTCCTAGTGGACCCTACGGACGACGGCGAATGGGAGGCGGTATGGGTATGCCGCTGTTCGGAGTAAGTATCGTTGCTTTCCTCCTACAGAATGACGAAATGACATGCATGAGCAGGGACTGGCAGGAGGGTTGCTGTTGGGAGACATGATGAACGGCGGTTTTGGAGATGGCAATATGGGTGGAGGTTATGATGGGGGAGGTTTCGATGGGGGAGGTTTCGATGGAGGAGGGTTTGACGGAGGGTTTTGAGCGACCGTAGATAGTGCTTGCGAGTCGAACTACATGTGCGTGCAAGAGATTACGGCAGGGCGGACTGAGTGATGATAAAAAAGACGCCGCGATGAGATGTTCGGCCGACGCAGAGGGACTGACTCTGGTGAGACAACCATGACGGGCCCACGATTGTTTATCTTAGACTATGGTGCAGGAAATGTCCACAGTATCGCCAACTCTATATCATCGCTGGGGTATTCGTTTGACTGGGTGACTGGACCAGATGATTTCGCGGCTGCCGACGTAGGCCGAATGCGATCCCGTCCAAGACACGAACTAATTGGTCTTATCCCAGAAACTCATCTTTCCCGGGGTTGGTGCATTTGCGTCGGCGGTGAAGAACCTAAAGTCGAAAGGAATGCTGGGACCTCTCAAGGATTACATCAACAGCGGCCGGCCGTACTTTGGGATTTGCATTGGGATGCAAATACTCTTCCGGGAATCAGTCGAAGCGGCGGACCTCGCGCATAATACTGCCGGTACAAGTGTAGACAATACTCTGGAAGAGGATGACTCCATTGGCCTCGGAATCATCGATTGGAGAATCGAGAGGTTCGCCTCAGAGAAAGATGGACGGAAGAAAGCTGTGCCGCACATGGGGTGGAATGGTGTTTCGAGGGTGGGAGGCCCAAGCGCGGATGGGTTGTCGGAAGAAGAGTCATACTACTTTGTGCACTCGTACCGTGCGGCGTTCGCGGAGGATGAGAGGATCAGGCCATGGGCGTGGACCACAACACGATATGAAGACGAAGAGTTCGTTTCGAGCGTGAAGCGAGGGAACGTGTTTGCGACGCAATTCCATCCAGAGAAGAGCGGGGAGGCGGGGCTGAATGTTCTGCGGGCCTGGCTGGAGGGTCCGGATGGGAGGAGCGAAGCACGGATGACAATTGGGCCGCAAGTGACGAGGGTGGGGTTGAGGAAGAGGATTATAGCATGTCTGGACGTGCGGTCAAACGATGCAGGGGATCTGGTGGTGACGAAAGGAGACCAGTATGACGTGCGAGAGCGGGATGTAGGAGATGGATCGCGGCCAGTGCGAAACCTAGGGAAGCCGGTGGCTCTCGCAGAACGATACTATTCAGCCGGAGCGGATGAAGTATGCCTGCTGAACATCACATCGTTCCGGAATTCACCTCTGCGGGATCAGCCGATGTTGGAGGTGGTGCGGGAGGCAGCAAAGCGTGTATTTGTGCCGCTGACGATAGGGGGAGGGATAAAGGATAGTACGGATCCGGATGGAACAAGAAGAAGCGCGTTGGAGGTGGCCGGGGAGTATTTCCGGGCGGGAGCGGACAAGGTGAGCATTGGGAGCGAAGCGGTTGTTGCTGTTGAAAAGATGATGGAGCGAGCGGGTGGGGAGGGGGACGGGACAAGCGCGATTGAAGAGATTGCAAGGGCATACGGACGGCAAGCGGTGGTGGTGTCAATCGACCCAAAGAGAGTTTACATCCAAGCCGACGCGGCGCCAAGCTACGAAGGACGGTACCGCAGAGAACTTATCGTAGGCGCAGCATCGGAAACAGCTCGGGAGGAAGACAAGGACAAGGCCTGGTGGTACCAGTGCACGATCAACGGGGGACGAGTTTTGCGGGACTTGTCAGTGGTGGAACTGGCGCGCGGAGTGGAGAGGCTGGGAGCTGGAGAAATCCTGCTGAATTGCATTGACAGGGATGGCACAGGGCTTGGGTTCGACTTGGACCTCGTCCGGCTCGTCAAGTCCAACGTCGGGATCCCCGTCATCGCGTCGAGCGGGGCCGGCAACGCACAACATTTCGTCGACGTCTTCACGAAAACACAAGTGGAGGCTGCATTGGCTGCGGGGATTTTACACCGGGGAGAAGTGCAGATTGGGGATATCAAACGAGCTTGTCAGGGGGTTGGCTTGAGGACAAGGGGCGGGTAAACGCGGATAAATGTGCGACGGGGAATCGCCGACGAGTTTGCCGTTTTAATCTTGACTCTGATCCAACCACGAACGCGCCAGCAGACGGCGACGAGAGCGTGTTCTCCGCGAGGCTTCCGATTTCTGACTGCACAACCACATCCCCTCCCCGACGTCGCTGCCATTTCTGGTCAAATCATGTCGTCAACCATGCCCCCCGTGTCCGCTCGTTCTCCAACCGACCCTCGAGCAAAGATATCCCGTAGTGCAACTTCTCATTCCGGGTCAGTCGTCCTTCTCCCCGTTCCGTCTCCCCCCATGACCTCGTCCCATTTAGCTCCGTGCCCCCCAACGCTCCCACCCGTACCCGTCGCTCCCTCTCCCAGGATTCCTCCTCCCAAGACGTCCGCGCTGCCCGTGCTGCAAACACCCGTACAAAGAGCCACACCGCAGTTCCCAAACCCAAAGAAAAGCCCTCCATGCATGCTGACATTATCGATCAACTAGACATTTCCGGCGTCGGAGGTGGCAGTCAGTACCCATTCAAACCCCTTGTCCCCTCTCTCACCTTCAACCTTGCAGTGTTTCACCACGACGGGCCCTTCGATGCCTGCGCTCCATCTCGTAATCGCGCCGACAAGTCTCATCGTGCTCCCATGTACGCCTTTGACTCCGACAACGCACCACACAACGTACCTGTCTTTGATAACAAGCGCACTGCGCCCCATCCTCAATCTACTCTCAACGTCATCGCCGCAACATCCGATGGCCCCTATGCTTCTGCTTCCATCATGCCCCCCTCCTCTGCCATGCGTGCTGCCCCCGCAGGCGCCCTTACCTCAGCACCACACCCCATCAAGCCTGGCCCGACCAGAAAGATGACATTGACTGAAGCTTGGGGCAAGGCGGAACCCGAGCCCTTTGAGGAGTTTAGCGCAGGCACTATCGGTAACATGAACCACGCTGGTAACGGTAGCACACGCAGCTCTCTCGACTACCCAGAAGCTGGCTACGAGGCCTATCAGCGCGGCGCCTCCCGATCCAATCAAGGTAGAAGGGGCGAAAGTCGTACGTGTTTCCCTGTTCACCTAATCCTCTCGCTCACTGTCTCTCCAGTCGATGTGCCCCGCCGCAACAAAATACCCCCGCCTCAACCGATCATCCTTCCAGGCGCACGTTCACCCGGTCCCAAGGCAGACCCATCCTCCCCTGGCGAAACTTCACCTTCCTACGCCTCCGATTATACTCCTCAGAAGCCTGCCGTCAAACGTACAAAGTCCCTCATGCAGCGTATCCGCAAAATGCGTGACAGCCCCAATGTTCCCGTAGGCGGTGCCATCACTAGTGACGCTGGCTATTACAGCGAGGGCCCCTATTCTCCACGTGAACACGCCTGGGCTCCTGGCCCGAAAACACAACCTGTCGTTGAGGAAGTTGATGAGAGGCCACCTCTTCCGCGATCATACACTCATACCCGTGGTCCGTCCCGCGAACACCACCTCAAGCATTCCTACAAACCTTCCACTCCAGACGACCGATATGTTGTGGTCGACAATGCTACGGCTGTTGCCGCAGCTCGAGAAAAGGCGTTACCCCTTCCCCCTCCACCCAAAGAAGACGATTCCGGCTATTTTGATCGTGCCGCCGGCGTGTCTTCCAACGGAGTGGGCCGGAAAACCAGTTTGTACATGAAAGTCAAGGGCGTGGTTGGTGGCGCTAAGAACGCGGCAAAGTGATCCCCGTGCCATGATACCACCTCACATCCAATTCGGAACAAGTTCATCAGCGGTTGTTATGATTTCCGATTCCGTCATCGCAACGCCCGCTTCATCCCCTTTAGTTCTCCTTTACTTGGACTTTCCTTCGCTCATGCCTATGCTACGACCCTTTTTCATTTCCCAGATAATTCTGTTCTCTCCTCGGTCCATTGTTGAAACCTCCATATTATCTGTTTATGACCGCGGATCTTGATCTGAATGATGACGCTTCACCGTTCATTGACCCTAAGCGTATACGGCGCCCGGCGCCATGAGGTTCATTGCCTGCCTGCAGGTAGTACATGAAGTCCATATCCCGTGACCATATTCCCAGTAAGAGGTATCCGTGTCTTCTTTTCCGTCCACCGTCCCCTTAGACCTTGTCTCCTGAACCAGCGCTTATTCCACCCATTGCGAGGCGAACCTGTTGAACTTGATAAACTGGAAAAAAGGGCAGAGAAGGAAAAACCAAAACGGGGGACGTAAAGAATAAAAAGGGTGAGTGAGAACGAAAAAAAGGCAAAACGCACAAGGTTGGTTAGCAGTGGCTTTACGAGAGACTAGCATAGATGTCTGTTCACCCAGAGTTGGAAAGATTATGCTCAACTTCTCTAGGGCGCCCAACACCCGTGCCAGTTGCGACTCGCATTCAATGACCGACTCGGAACGCGAACTTGAAGTACCAGATCCTTGCACACGACGAAGGTGTTCAACGAGCACTTGAGCTGCGAGGCACCAGCAGTACTGTTGCGCGGTGTTAGTGTTAGACTTTGACATTCGATGTTACACTTGCCCCAGTGACAAGACCTGCTTTCTGGTAGTTGCTGTCTCCAAAGTAGAATACCAGTGCTGCGATATAGCTTGCTGATGTGAGTCTTGCATTGTAGGCTTGAGGGTCCGTCTTGACGGTCGTGTTGTTCATTTCCAGTATAGCCCCCAATGTCAACGAGCGGGAGATCAGAATTGCAAGTTGATGCTCGGCGGGTGGGGTCGAGGGAGCATCAGCGCTGTCTGAAGACGAGCTTGCAGTGGATTCTGGCGTGACTGGGGGTAGCGTTGCGGCAAAGTGGTCCGTGGCGACGTGTAGCTCCCTCAGAGACGACATGACGGCCTCACTCGGGCCTGATCGATGTCAGAGGGAGTAGATATCAGCATATAGAGTGTACGCCATGGTCAATGAGACGTACGTGCAAAGTGTCTTTGTGCCAAGCGATTCGCGCGGTCCAAGAGCGTGATCGCCTTCAGCTCAAGTGTAAACGGAGAATCTGGCCGACCTGCGGCCTCTTTACCACTGGCAATATCCCCTGGGTTAATGACATCCCAAACCGTCTCCACTTTCAACTCGGAGGAGTCGTCCTGTGGGGCAGGTCCGTCAGTCTCAACCGTGACGTATCAAGGCGCCGCGTACCGTCTCGTAGTCCTCGATTGCGGCAGGAAAAATGGACTGGACGCCATCGGTCTGGTCTGCATCAATAGGCAAGGCGGCAATGAAGCCCATAATGATGGCGGAGACCTTGTCCCACCAATAAATCTGCCAAAACGTGAGGAGCCGGTCCCCCAACTCGATCCTCGTAGCAGCCGGGGGCAAGAGCACAATGCTCGATGTCACTGGTGCCTCAGAGGAGGGAGTCAAGTCGTGCGCTGTGATCAAGTGCAAGCCGCACGAGAGCGCAAAGCGGGCAGTCCCACAATGAACATGGTAGCTGGAAAGACGGCTCGGTCAAGGTCAAAACGAGCTCTGGAGCAAGAAAGCGTGCGCACCCTTCCAAAAAGCGGCCTCTCATGAAGAAATAAGCCGTGACAAGGTTGGAACCTCTGAGGAAATCCATGAGTCGGTCAGAAAGCGAAAGACTGTGGGTAAGAGCTTTCTGAGCGCGATCGAGGAAATGACTTTCGTGCTGGGTGAGCAGGTGGGGAGTCGGGTGATCGAATGTGGCGAAGTAACACGCGAGGAGATAGATCGAATTCAAAAGGCCAGGGTGAGGCCGTGCTTGAGGGTCCGAAGAGCTCATCCGGGAAATAAAGGTGGGGGTATGGAAGTAAAAATGGACACGTGTATGGTGTCGCAGGAAGATTTCAAGCCTGTAAGTCACGACGTGAGCGTGAGGAAGATGGACGGAGAGAGAAGACGCACAAATAGTCATGGACGGCTGGCGCAAGGACGGCTGGCTCCCACCATCGTCCACGCATCTCGGGCGGCATGTTGGCGGTGTCGGCTAGAGGAGGGGAGGCCGTCGTGAGCAAAGCCGCGGTCTACAATAACATCTCAATAAGGACGGACGCGTACCTAGCGCGTTGAGACTTGCTGCTGCGGTAGGTTGGGCCGCCTGAGTGCTAGGAGCCTGCATCAGGCTACGCAGCTTGCTCTCTAGCTCGTCAAGACGTTCCTGTAGGACTACAGAGACAGGTCTGGTGACAGGCTTTTCGTAGCGGCAATTCCTATGTGCCCTAACACAGACGTTGCAGCTGGGCTTGAGCCCGTCGCATTTCTAGCACAACGTGAGGATAGCACGAGAAACGACGAGGAAAGTACAACGTACTTGCTTTCTGCGACGACATTCGACGCAGGCTTTTCCTCTTTCAAGAGCTGGGACTAGAGAGGACATGTCGTTGATGTTGTAGTTGGAAGTGTTGTATGGAAACGGTGCGGAAGTGAGCAGGAGAACTTGATGAAAAGCCCCTTTTTGCGAATTCGTGAATGCATTTTAAGATGCAAGTCACCGTCGGGGGTGCGGTGAGGGCCCGAGGAGAAAACATATCGGTCTGCTAACCACCCTGGCGAGCAGGCACTGATTGGAGCGCAGAGGCCGACGCCAAATCGCTTAGATAGGACGCGCGCGACGAATCCGAGTCAGCAGCCGTAGCCGGAAGCTCGTTCCATTCCTAAATGAGCAATAGCGCACTCGTGAGAGGTATTCACGGAACACGGCCTCTCCATGCCCGGATGACGTATTCCTGCAGGGAGCCTGCAAGCATCATGCTTAGTTGGCCTCGTCCGTCTTCGGCCGTCATCTCACTATGCTGTCCGGCCTCAGGGAATCCAATAACCGGGCAAGGTCTCTGCTCGCGACTCCCCCGACTCATGCCCGCAGCGGAGAACGCTGCCACCGGATGAGCACGCTTACCTTCCACAAAGAAAACCCCTCTCCTTTACACGCGTCCCCAAGGCATTTTATGGAGATTTAGGCCCGATGGGATATCACCGCTGGTGGCCAACAAGCCAAGATGAACCGTGAGAACCTGGTCCCGGTTGTGCCTCTCTGGCACGGTTTTGGCATGTTTGGAACTAGTTCTATCATGTCTCGCGATTGAATCGTCCAGGGTGGTTGGCACCTTGTTGTGGAGCAACGCGAATGACGGTGGAAGGGGGGTCGTGAGCATCAACGCGTCTTCGCGGAGAACACGGCGACCGCGACCCAAAAATCAGTGATGACTAAGAAATCGTCTACTCGAACGCTGCCCCCTCCGCGCACACCAGACTGCGCTATTCCATGCTACGGTCCTTTCACCGCTTCCTCCAATCAAGCAGGCCACTACCGACACATCCACTCCTCTGGACCCGCATGCAATCACAAACAACGCATACATCTCGCCCGGCGAGCACCACTCCTTTCGGACAAGGGTTAAAGACCCCCGCATTGCCTGCGTCGCCTTACCATAATTTCGACCTTCTCAAGCGAGTCCAACTGGATCATGTGGACATCAGGCTCGAAAAATGGAGAAGTCGCAAGACCGGCCTCTCCGTCGTCCATTTGGACCACGAGTGTCAGTCGCTTCCAACACATTGCCCCTCGATCGCAGCTCAATTTACCCACAGCGCCACTTGTCGACGGATACTTTGCTCTCCGAACCGAAAGTGAGAACAGCTAAACCCCACCCTGTCTCCATTTGTTTACCAACCCGTCGTACCAGTTTTTGACGACTCTGGCCGCCCCCACACATTGGAGCAGTATGTCTCCAACTCAACGATTAACGCTTTGATCTCATGCGACCCTAGTCTTATATTTCTCGGCTCAGAACAGTACCCGTACAAGGGTATCCTTGACAACCTTGCCAAACGTGCCTTTTCTGCCGGAACGAACGCGTGGACAGATACAGATCACACTGCCTACACTATCACTACTGCAGGCCAAGATGGGTGGGGCGCATTTAGCGCCGTACCTTCCCGAGATTGACGCTTACGCCCCACAAAGGTTTCTTCGTCTCCTGCCCATATACGTGGATCACATCCTCTACCCGACTATGACTGATAGCGGTATGCTGACGAATTCCGCACACTCCGGCTTCCGGACCTGAAACATTCCGTCTCGTCCTTCGTCCTCTTTAGGCTTTGTCACTGAAGTGCACCATATCAATGGTAAAGCGGAAGATGCCGGTGTCGTATACGCAGAGGTTAGCGCAGGACGACAAATCGAGAACCCCTACTAAACTCCACTGTTAGATGCAAGGCAGAGAACAGACATCTGGCGACCTGATGGCTGTCAAACTCCAACGAGCCTTCTACCCCACTCAAAGCGCTTACAGGAGCGAAACCGGAGGCCTAATGGAAGCTCTACGTGTCCTAACTGCTGAGAAAAGTAATCCGCTCATTAATCCCAACCGAGTCTCTGTTGACACAACCTTCTCTAGTTCGTGAATACCACCGCACCTATTACGTCCCACATAACCTCTGCCTTATTGTCACCGGCCGTTTACCAACCTCGACCTTACTTGATGTCGTCCAGAAGGAGGTGGAACCTCGTCTCCTGGAGCATGGGCAAACAGGCCCTCCATCTGGCTGGCGGCGCCCGTAGGTGGCCGTGCTCCCCAAACATGCCACCCTCGCTAATTGTTCCCTTTCAAGATTTTTGGAGACACCTAGCATCCAAAAGCCCGCTATTTCTGCCACGGTGTCTCAAGTTGTCGAATTTCCCGAGAAAGACGAGAGCCAGGGCGAAATCGCTCTGGCATATGTCGGTCCGGAGTTAACGGACATGTTGACCAGAAAGGTGATCCATCTTTCGACACGGCTGATTATAGCTAATAGTCTCTCTCGTTGCAGGCAATCGACATCTTGACATTGTATCTGGGCGATTCCCCTGTGTCTCCACTTCAAAAGACATTCGTGGAGATCCCATCCCCGCTCTGGTACGCGTATTCTTGATGTTTTTCATCCCCATGCCATTGCTCACTAGTATTTTAGCACCTATATTGGCTTCAATGAGAATGTCCGGGCATCCTACTCTTCCCTGGAGATTTATCTCGGCGGTGTACCTACGGAAGAGTTGGAGTCATTCCACGGCAAGTTGCATGAAGCGCTAAAGGACATTGCTGGGAGCGAAATAGACATGGCCCGTATGCGGACCGTCATCAAGAAGGATCGATTGAAGGTGGTCATTCGCCCTGTTGTGTTCCGTTCCCCAGCCTGAAACGATTCTTTGCCTCTAGTTCTTGAACTCCATGGAAGCTGGCACTGGGGAGTTTTATGCCCCGAGCCTTATAAACGGTATGACCGAGGCTGCATTTTTCCACTGGCAGCAATTGACGAGGCCGTGACGAGCAGATTTCTTGTACGGCGCCGACGATGGAAGCGATCTGGGTCCTCTGATGGCTGATCTTGAAAGATACTCTGAGTTATCTAACTGGACGGCAGAGCAATGGGTTTCGCTACTTCAGAGGTATAGCAGATCTGGTCTTACCCGTCTCCACTACTCATGACTATGGACAGATACTTTATAGACAACAGACCTGTGGTTGTTATCGGAAAGCCTTCAGCCACCTTACCTGACAAACTGGAAACCGAGGAAAAGGTACGGATAGCTGCCCAGAAGGAGAAGTTGGGTGAAGCCGGTCTCGCTCGGTTGACCAAAATATTGGACGAGGCGATGGCGGAAAATTCAAAGCCTATACCACAAGACGTGCTAACGTCGTTCCCTCCCCCTCCTGTCACTTCCATCCCCTGGATCCCCGTCACGACGGCCTTCAACGACCCGCATAAAGATCCTACAACACTTCCTGCTAATGACGTGCAGCGTCATGTTTCACGCGATGCGGCGGAGTTGCCTTTCTTCGTAGAATTTGATCATGTCAAGGTACGTTTTGCTCATTTCCGAGATCACCTGTGATCTGATTTACCCATCCAATCAGTCAAAATTTGTTACCATTTCTGCTTACCTGTCGACCAAGCACGTTCCCCTGGAACTACTCTCGTCTGTTCTTTGTTTGACTCTTATCGGGCATGTACCTGACTTTTCCTGCTCCCAGGTACCTAAATGTCTACACTGCGTGTTTCTATTCTCTGCCTGTAGTCAGGGCCGACGGCACACGGTTGAGCCATGAAGACGTCATCCAGGAACTAGACGATTTTACCGTTGGCTACGACTACACGCTAGGATACAACGACCAGTTCCAGGATCTCATCAGGTTCATGGTTAGGGTAGAAGTAGACCAGTATGCCAAAGTGGTCGAGTGGATGCGGGATTTGATATATGGCTCGGAATTCACCAAAGACAGGTACATACTCCGGTAATCGTCTTGCGAACTGCTCACTGGATTAATGTGTCGATTGATAGGCTCGAGATCACAACCGCAAAAGCCTTACAAAGCCTTCCGGAGTTCAAGAGAGACGGAAACAACGTTCTGTACTCCACAAGCAGCGACGTTTTGCTGGATGAAACTTCTGCAAGCAGAGAATTCGGGCTTTTGAAACAAATGGAGGTGCTTCCTCGCTTGGCAGAACGCCTCAAGGATAACCCTGACGCCGTCATCGCCGACTTTGAACGGATACGGAACGCTTGTATGGGTCCCGCCAGTCTTATAATGTTTGATCTCATATGTTTCCGGCAGTGACAAAGCCGGAAGGGGTACGATTCTCCGTGGTCGGGAACATCCTTGACATTCCCCGACCCCGGACCCCCTGGAAGGCCTTCGCAACGCTCCCGGTGTGTGCACATCACATCGAACAGAGGCCAGAGTACTCATCGTTTCAATATGCAGCAAACTCCATTAGATCCACCTCCATTATCTCTGGACTCATTGTCACCTTTGGGTAGGGACCCGAAACAGAAGGCCAGGATTCCCCCCGAACCGTTAGGCTCATAGACTGAATAAGAAGTCCATTCAGGCCATCGTTGTCACATTGCCCACCATTGAGAGTAGCTACGCATTACATGTGTCCAAGGGCGTAACTGGCTTCAAGCACAAAGACCAGGCTGCACTTCGGGTTGCCTGCGAGGTTTTGGAAGGGGCAGAGAGCTTTTTATGGGTAGGTAATACGACCCCCCATATACATGAACATCGCTGACAATCTTTCTACTTCAAGAAATACATCCGTGGTGCTGGTTTGGCGTATGGGGCGGGCGTGTCGCTTGATGTTGAAGCTGGTCACCTGTCGTTCAGCGTTTACCAGGTCAGCAACTTGATCATCGCCGCCTCGCAGTCAGGCTGATCTCCACTAGGCACCGGACAGTTATAGGGCATTCGAGGAGGGCAAGAAAGTTATTCAGGGTCTTGTGGATGGTTCGGTGAGCCTCGCCCCCTGCCATCGTGTATATGCGGCTCGCTGAGCTATTCTGCAGATCGTTGTCGACGACGCGGCACTCGATGCCGCCAAGAGCAGTCTTGTCTTTGCTCAGGCCAGATCTGAGAGCACTCCAGGACGAGCGGTGCGTAGCATGATCGGACAGGAACTGAACTCTGCTGACGTCATGTGTATAGGGTGGTGTGTCATTCCTGAACCAGGCGTTGAAAGGCGTGCCGCAAACATTCGGCCAGGATATTATCGCGGACATGCAAGCAAGTCTTTTTGTAACGTGTCCTCGCACGCTCTGACACCGTTGCAGGCCGTGACAGTTTCAGACGTGAAGGAAATGCTTAAGACGTACATTCTCCCACTGTTTGATCCAGCTACTTCTGCGGCCATTGTCGTAAGCTCTCCAGCAAAGGCATCCGACATCGCATCGAAGCTGGAGGGGGCTGGCTTCGTCGTCGAGAATCGGCTGTTAGAGGCCAGCCAGGACGAAGACGCCGAATCAGACGAGGAAGGGTCCGGTATGAGCAGCGGGGACGAAGGGCAAAAATGAGCTTGTTTGTCTATTAGGGTGAATGCCAGATGGGACTAGAGATAGCGTGCAAGGAATAATGTGCAGAGCGAACGTGCGCCAAAATGATCAGATGAAATCCAACTAACGAAGCCAAGTGATAAGGTGAGGAAATGGTCTGGTATCCCGAATACGTTAAAACGAATGATTGGATCTACAAAAAGCGTTCAATTGCGGCTGCGAGCCGTGCGGTCGGAACCGGCAAGCAGGCTGTTGAAAAGTCCCGAGGCGGCAGTCTCGTTGCGAAGCTGAATCATATACACTATACCCGTTCTGACACCCTTGTCGCTCAGTTCTATCGCCACCCCTGTTCGGCCAACCCTCTCAACACCGTCGGTTAATACAATAGTAGAAATGAGAATTTCTTTCGATTTCGAGTCGGCTTCTACGACGAGCTGTTTGACCGGCGGCGACTTTTGCTCAAAGAGTTTGAGGTGTGCACCGCCGATCGATTTCCACTGAGCATGTTGCTGTTTGAGGAAAACTTTGCACTTCATCTGCGCTGAAATGACAGCTGGACCAGTAATTGCAGTTGGGGCCTCTTCAACAGGTGAAGCTGGGGGCGAGTCGAAATCGTCTGGGCCAGCGGGTGGGGGTTGAGATCTTGAGCGGGGAGGAAGGTAGTTGGGTGTGTATGGGTACTGTTGCGGCGCTAAACCCATTCCGGGCCTCGGCTCCCTGCCTGGAATGGGCCCTGGCATGAAATTGTTAGGTCCTTGACCAGGGATGGGTGGGAGTGGCGCCTCTCCAACGGGAGGACCTGACCGCGTAGATCCAAGGGATCTGCCAGAGGGTGATTTTCGGAGTTTGTTGGGTGGTGGAGGGCCCGTTGGGTTTTGACCTGGGGTGCCAGGATGCGTTGGTCGGGGTGGACCGGGAGGGAATTGGGGAGCCTGCCCTGGTCCAAAGCGAGGAGCACCATGGAGAAGTGGAGGGAAGGGTGCTTGACTTTGAGGTGGCGGTTGGTTATGGGATTGGGGCACATTACCATAGCTAGCACTTCTTGGCGGAGGGAGGAACATTCCGGGTGCTGTAGCGGGCGACTCATTGGCAAGAGGTAAGGAACCATCGCTTGCACCGCCGAACCCCATGCGAGAGAATTGGTTGGGAACACCGGATTCGCTGTTTCGGGGGCTCAACAGATTAGACGGTGCGGTTCCGTTCTCGTAAAACGACTGCGTCGACAAGGGACTTCGTGGTGCAATAGGCGCTCCGTTCTGTGATGGATCGGGGAGCATGATGGGAGGAACGGTTGGGAGGCTGGGCCCCGGCCCGGATGGGGGGATGGGCCCTGGTGCAGGCCGCACAGACGGCATTACTGAATTGAGGATCAACAGCATGTACGACGATTATGAAATCGAAGGCGCTCACATTTCGCTGCCGAGTCCACCGCTTCCAGGAAATCTCCAATAAGGCGTTGCTTCACCGAAGGAGACGGAGTCCGGATTATCAACGTCTCTTTTCTCAAAACATGGATCAGGAAGGTGTTGCCTTTAAAGAGATATCAGACATCAGTGGCCGGTTGGCGGCAAGGACGTACTAGGCGCATCATGAGGATCCTCGACCGTCAGAAGTCTCGCGGCCAAGGGCGGGAAGCGTAACCAAAGAGTGGTACTCTCATTCGGGGTGACTGCTTCCATCCACTCGCAAACCAAACACAGATCCGTCAACATGATGATGTGCGCTCGGGGATAGACAACTTCTTGACCCGTCGCCCTCGGTACGATCGCCACCTCGACATCGACTTCAAACTTGACGGAGCGGATGAATGGGAGAGGATTCGCTGGGTTGGCGATTTGAAGCTTGCACGGTTTCGGTGTCATGGTGAAAATGTCCAGAACCTGCGTCGTGTCGAGGGACTCTTGGACAGCAGCAACAGAGCGAGTAGTAGCAAGAGGTGGAGACCCTGGTACCGATGGTGTAGGGAGACTGGTTCGACTTGTTCCGGTGGGTGACTGGAGCCTGTTTGACATCGCCGAGGGAGACCTCCCTCCCGACATCGACGTAGTAGCCGTTTCGCGCGAAAGCCTCTCGTTGCCGGTGTTGTCCTTTGAAAGGCGATCGCTGGGACGAGTAGAATGTTTCTCAGTCTCAGTACTGCATTTGAGAGAAAGGACATACGTGCTGGAGCTTGACACACTGCCAGGTATACGGCCACCGGAAACACGAGGGTCGGATGCAACAGAACTAGTAACGCTGGTTCTGTCGAGCTGAGCTTCAAGACTGGGCCGTTTGAGAGGCTGAGTAACCATCGGTGATTCGCTGGGTTGTGGGGGTGGCTCGTCCCTGAAATCCTCTTGGCCCGGCTCAACGGCATCTGTCACTCCAACCCGAATCTCCATCCTCGAGGTAACAAGAGCCAATAAGGTATCCAGCCTCTCATTGGCCCCAACCAGAAGACGGTGATCGGACCGTCCAGGTTGGGTGCTCTTCAAAAGACGGGCATATAGCTTCTTGTAATACTTGATACGTAACCGGGGTAGATCAAAGAGCGAGTCAAGAGTCCAAACAGGGGCTCCGTCGGAGCTGCTGGTGGAAGGAGGTGGAAGGGAGTCGGAGAGCGCGACCAAGAGAGTGCCTAATGAAGGATTGGACTGCACCCTTTCCCAGACATCAAAGCCGGAGACGTATGCGCTGCAGTAGCGGGAGTAAGGGGTGTCCAAGTCCTCGATCTTGGGGCATGGGCGGATGAAACAAACGTGTTAGTCAGGGTCCATGGCGCATAGTAACGAGAAACGGAGGAGTAATATTCGCGTACCCAGCGCATGAGAAGGTCACCAAGAGCCTTGGGTGACGATGGATTGGGACCGATTTCCTTCAGTTTCTGTCATAGTTGGTCGGATTGTTTCGGGATGAAGCCGCAATCCAGTGTTGAGCATTGCACCATGCTGGAACTAGGCAGCTCGATACTCACCCCAAGGAAAGACCGACTTGCGCGGTAGACAGCTTCTACTGCTCGAAACATCGCGTCCAACTCGGGCGGGGGGAAATTAGCCCTCGACCATGCGGATGCGACCTTCTGCAGCAACGCCGAGTATCAGTCATTGCGAGAACGTGGACCAGGCTTGATGGCTGACCCTAATGATTCCTGCGAGACGATCAACGTATTCCTTCTCGCTGTCTATGAGGTCAATCAGGGGATTTGCACGGCGCGGCTGCGCGTTGGAATTGGGACTGGACTCGGAAACGCTGTCCATCGAAGAAGAGTGAGCAACGCCGGACGAGCCTGGAGCTGGGCTGTGGGCGCGAGAGGCCGGAGCTGAGGAATTAAGAGAAGACGGCATAAGAGAAACACGATGGGTGAATCCAACACAATTCGCCCGTCAGATTCGGCCCAGTTCCCACCCCCACGATCTAAATCCCTGGAATGTCGCCACCACTCTTCACTGCACGTCTGGAAGATGAAGAAGTCCAGGAGCAGATCGACAAGGGCAGTCTCGTTCCCAGTGACCTCGCCTTTATGCAACGTCAACGTGACCCCGTTGTCTACCTCGTACGTCCACTTTACATCTCCACCCAGCTCATCTAATACCTCTCAGCACAGGTGAATGGAGTACTCTGTGGCACAGGAATCTCAATGATGCTACGCAGTGCTGCGAAACGGGGATTCATTGCTTTATCCAACCCGGCTCGTCTGCTCGTGTCACCTCCCGTAGGTCTTCTCGGAGGTGCATACGTAGGTCACCGTTATGCGGAACGAAAAGCACAAAAGAAATTTTCATCGTTGCAAAATCCTGAAGGCTTCAAACAGGCTATGGAAGAAATATACCGAATGCAGGCCCTGAAGCGCGGGGAGGAAGTCCTAGTGACCAATTGGACTTACGGCTTCACAATTACACAACACGTCGCGACATCCAAGCAGAAGAAAGCTGCGGACTCCGACGAAAAAACTACCTCATGGAATTATGGGGCCGAAAGTACCTTGCAGGGACCTTGTAAGCGTGCCCCCGTATGTGTGACGGATGCTTGCTCACCGAAATTCAAGCCAATTCCTCACGCCCCGCGAAAACCCCTTCAGAGAGTTCCTCATCGACAGCCGTACCCTCCCCAACGAGAAACGATACCTCTCGCGACCGCTGGGAAGAGATACGGAAGGAGAGGACTGTCGCAGAACCTACAGCATGGGACAGGATTCGTCAAACATACGAGCGTGAACGTTTGAAAACGATGTCTTCGAACCCAGATGCTCCTGTGGAACATTCGGGACGAAGTCGTGGGGCAGACCGCAGCAGATGGAAGGAGCCACCAGAGGGTGATGGAATGAACGACCAGTTGACAGATCAGGAAAAATTCGATGCACTGTTAGAGGCAGAACGTCGTGCCAGCTCGGGGAACGCCGATGACCAAGTACGGTGGTCGACTGAAACTACGACATCGGATAGGCGTTGGTAGATTCAAAGCTGTTGACGCGTTCCCTGATATCACGTGTTGCATTGTTTATGTACGCGTCGCGTTCAGTCCACAACCCAACCTCACCACACCATCCTCGTCGGCCGTCATGTCCCAAGCAACACAACAGTCGCAGCAGCTCGAAGATGGGGACATCTCTGCTATCCTGGGGCCCATGCGGGTTGAAAAATTGACGGTAGATAGCGCCTAATTCACCCCACTCCCAAAACTGACCACAGAACGGGTGACAGGAAGCTGGCATCACACCGCAAGACTGCAGGAAACTTGCTGACGCCGGTTACTCCACCGTCGAATCCGTTGCGTTTACGCCGAAGAAGGCACTGATCACCATCAAAGGCATTTCCGAGCAAAAGGCTGACAAAATCATAGCGGAAGGTTTGTCCCACCACGCATCACCGCTCGTCTCTTGAACCCAACTATTTTCCCAAAAGCGCAAAAAATTATTCCAATGGGGTTCAAAAGTGCCTCCGTTATCCATGCCATGCGGTCCGAGTTAATTCACATCACAACGGGCTCACCGCAATTGGATACATTACTTGGAGGTAAAGCGCGACCGTGCTTGTATCACGCTTGCTGAACTAACCTTCCCGGGAACCCAGGCGGCATTGAGACTGGCTCTCTTACAGAATTATTCGGAGAATTCCGCACGGGCAAGTCTCAGATATGCCACACGCTTGCGGTCACCTGTCAGGTTTGGCAAGCTCCTTAGAGCTACCAGGTCTGATACTGACATGCAATCCATAGCTTCCGACATCCATGGGGGGTGGAGAGGGCAAATGCCTGTACATTGACACGGAAGGGACATTCCGTCCCATCCGACTCCTGGCCGTTGCAGAGCGTTATGGGTTGGATGGGGAAGAAGTGTTGAACAATGTTGCATACGCCCGGGCCTATAATGCCGACCACCAAAACCAGCTTCTTGTGCAAGCGAGTGCCTTGATGGCGGAGTCTCGGTGCGTCGCATCCATGTTTTGTTTCCTCTGGCGCTGACCGAACATGGCTAGGTTTGCACTCCTCATCGTCGACTCGTGTACTGCCCTCTATCGTACGGATTACAATGGCCGCGGTGAATTATCCGCCCGACAAGGCCATTTGGCTAAGTTCTTGAGGACACTCTCGCGACTCGCAGATGAAGTGCGTGAACCTTGGTTTGCAGATACTCTAGCTAACGACAGTCACCAGTTTGGAATCGCAATCGTGGTTACAAACCAAGTCATGTCCTCTCCAGATGCGCAAGCGGCAATGTACGCTGGCAACGACAAAAAGCCTATTGGAGGTAACATCATGGCACACGCTTCCACCACAAGGTTGGTTAGGTCCCTTGTCAATTATGACATGCCTAAACTAATGGCATAACAGACTTCAGCTGAAGAAGGGGCGCGGAAACACCCGAGTCTGTCGGATATACGACTCGCCTTGTCTGCCCGAGAGCGAGGGGCAGTTCGCCATCCTGGCTCACGGTATCGGAGACCCAGAAGAAGAGACCTAATGATGAGGATGGGGTTCTAACTTATTCACATCGGACTGTACATACGCACTCCATTGTCATACTATGCACGGGCACGCAAGTAGGCAGGGGTGATGTAGCAAAACAAGACGTAGATCGATTTGTTTGGAAGTATGAATGTTCACTGTATTTACGATCTCGGGCTTTGGTCAGCCGGCCCATACGGGCAATGCTTTCCTCTTCGAGGCCTACGGTAGATCTAGCTCGACTCAAAACTTCCCGATCTTTCGTGTGAACCTCCACCACCCATCATGCACCTGGACAAGGGACATGGCGACGCCGGCTCAAAAGCCTTGGAGCAGAAATTAGTGCGTTACCCACACGATATAACTAAGGATCGCCCTATAATACTAGAATCCGACATCGATCGAACCCCATAGGCGAAAGCATTGGTCGCCCTCAAGCCATTCCGTCTTAACAAGTCATGTATTCGGGTGCCGAAGAAGGATTCAGAAATCGGTGCGGGAGGCTTTGGGATAGTCCATCGAGCTGTACTTCAGAAATGGCCATTTGCGCCAAAGGTCCATGTTGCGGTCAAGAAGTTCCATACAACAGGCGAGTGGGAGGAACTTCTCCGCGTCGCTCTCGTGAGTGATACTTCCACAGAACGATGTGCCGCTTGCTGTTGACTTGGTGATTTCCAGGCGTTGGTTCAGGAACTGAATGTATGGGCCAAACTCAACCATCCGAACATTTTACCTCTCGTTGGTTTTCACCTCAACTCTAGTCTCGAAGAGGCTTGGCTAGTATCTCCGTACGCAACCAACGGAAACCTTTTTGAATATCTTGAACGGACTCGACTTGGATTGGATACTCGTCTCGAACTGGTTTGTGCCGCCCATCCCATTTTTCTTCGTCTCGTCTAACACCTTTGTCCAGGCCAAGGATACGGCGAAGGGGTTAGGGTATCTTCATACCCGGTCACCCCCTATATGCCACGGAGACGTCAAATCCGTATGTTCTCCATGGTGGCAATGTCACCACTTCGTGACGCCATTACCTTTTAGTTCAATGTTCTGAATGGTACATCTGGACATGCTATGCTGTGCGATTTCGGGCTCGCAGAAGCAACCGATCCTTCGATAGTATCAAGCAAGTCCAGATCAATGAATGAAGGGGGGACGATTCGGTACTGGAGCCCCGAACTTTTCGATGACGATAGCCACCCCACTCTTCACTCCGATGTATGGGCATGGGGGTGCCTGCTACTAGAGGTAGGTGGCGATCAGATTCCTGCAGCGTTTTTCGTCGTCATGTCCATCTTATTTGCAGATTATCATCAGACTAGTACCATATTACGACATCCAGCTGGAACGTAGACTTATTCAGGTAATATCCAACGGAACGTTACCCGCCGCGCTGGGCGATGTCTTGTCCGCCTCATATCCGAGATCTACTCCGCTCGTGCTGGAAGATAGAACCCGAATTGCACCCGACGATGACCCAATCGCTCGCCCTGCTAACAGGTGAAGCCTTCTCTTCTGGCATGTCGCCCATCCTGGGCTAATAACTACCTTGTAGCCGGGAATATTGACTTCTACCGCTCTCAACCATTGCCCCCTGCGACAGGCGTCTCATCACCCGCTCCCCTCGACCACCTGGAGCGGGAGCTGGTAGGTCCATGCCCACCCGTACTTACAACGTTTAATACCCCCGAACCCCTAGGAAGAATTGCTTATGCCGCTTGAACGATTCTGGGTCGACCAAACTTCGATTGAATTCCCCAACGTCAGTTCAAGGATTAGCATGGGAGGGTTCGGGGTTGTATATCGGGCCACAATGCCCCAAAGTTGGCGAAGTCGTCGTAACGGTGTTACGGTGAAAAAGCTGCGAGCAATAGGAGGCAGAGACAAACGTCTTCGTATGCTGACCGTATGCCTCCATCTGCCTATTTTATCGTCTCAATTTAATTGATGATTGTACGCTTCTTGGCAGGCGTTGATCCGAGAAGTAGGCGTTTGGGCGGAGCTATCCCATCCCTCGATCATTCCGTTCCTTGGCTTTTACCTCAGTCCAACACTTGAAGAAGCGTGGCTCATTGCTCCGCTAATGATTAATGGTAACCTGACACAATACCTTAGAAGCTCTAACTTGGGCATTGGTGAACATCTAACGCTGGTGAGTGGATATCCCGTATCCCCGGTCTGGAGTCGCTGATTCCACATCCAAAGGCCCTCGATACTGCGAAGGGCCTCCAATATCTCCACAATCACGACAGGCCTGTGTGCCATGGAGACATCAAAACAGTATGCGCATCTTCACTCTTGGACCTTCTGTACGCTCAATCCTCCGTTAGTTAAACGTACTCATCAACTCGAAGCGTCGAGCCGTGCTTTGCGATTCGGCCTCGCAAAGGCGATGGAGAATTTGCCATCGGGTTTGACGACTTCGACATTCAATCAGGCGGGCTCGTTGGCATACGAGAGCCCCGAGTTGTTGCTCGGTACATCCTTTCGTCGACTCGAAAGCGATGTATGGGCTTGGGGATGTCTATTGCAGGAGGTTAGCACCGTCTCGTATCCAAGCGATATCGTCGTTAACATTGGCTGGTCATATATATTTAGCGGCAAAACTTCTTACCATTGGGCCAATAACCCGGGAGCAATTGTGAAGTGGATTACGCAGGATATCCCACCAGCCGTGATGGAGGACGTCGAATGCACATCTCATGTCCGGCGACTCGTAAGGTGCTATTGGCAATCAGACATGGACCATCGACCTTCTATGGATCAATGCGTCACCGTCCTCACTGACGAGTTGTCCCGTATGATACCTCTCGCAGTTCGTTTCCTGATGTTAACGATGTCCTTCCAGTCCTCCCTGATGACGCACCTGCGGAAAATGCCCTTAGTGTTCTCCAGGAACTCGAAAGCAGGCTAGTGAGTAATTCTTTCGCGGATGCTTAGTGAGCTCTATTTACATCTTCTTTAGGACGTCGTCTTGGTCGATGAATTCGTGGTTGAACGGTCACGCCTGGAATTCAGCGACGCTTCGGAGATAGGATCCGGCGCATTCGGGGTAGTCTATAAGGGACGAATGTTCGCTGAGCCATCCACATCGGGATATGTAGTCGCTATCAAGGGCCTCCTCCTCTCTGGTAGCGGATCTAACATACCTGAAGTACGTGTTTTGTCTACGTGTGGCGCGGAGTTTTGCATTGACGTACTTATTCAGGAGATTGCTATTTCCCAACTGCAACTGAAACACGTCAACATCCTTCGAATTACGGGCTACTGCATAAATCCATCACCAGAAGAGGAGCTTCTGCTTGTTTTTTTTTTTTTTTTTTTTTTTTTTTTAATATATTTCGACGGGAACCTTGGACGCATATCTGGCTGGCAATGCACTCGATAGCACGGAGAAACTGGCACTAGTGCGCTCGCCACCAACTAGTTTGAGACACATGCTTACCCATTTAGCTAGACGACTGAAATCGCGGAAGGTCTCCTTTATCTGCATATACGCTCCCCACCCGTTAGTCATGACCGCCTCCACCCTGTGCGTGCTTGCCGCCTGCATTTAGCACCTCTCTCACTCACCTATGATCTTAATACAGCGGAACATTCTCATTAATGACACCGGACGTCCATTGCTTTCCGACTATGGGTTGGACCAGTTTTCAACCCATATTAAGGTAACGCTAACCTCTATCGGACCTCTCCGCTATCGAAGCCCCGAAGCCGTGATCGAGATGACTGCGGGCACACCACGCGGCGATGCCTGGTCATTGGGATGTGTAGCTTTGCTCATAAGTATTCATCCACCAGGAAACACGACACAGCTGCCTCAACTTGACTATTTGTAGATCATGTCAAGCTACAATCCTTATCACGGCATCGCTGAAGTGGAATCATTGCGTCAGGAAGTGGAACAGAAGACCAGCCCCTTCCCTTTGGACGATCTCGATTGCGACGCCAGAATCATCCACTTGCTTGACATGTGCTGGAAATGGACCCACCGTCTCGACCATCCATGGCTGAGATTATCGCTATCTTGACCGGAGGATCCTTTACATTCGCTCAAGTCTGGTTTACAAGGGTTCACCAGTCAGTGCTATGTACTATTTCTTCAGGTCCCAGGTTTCTATACTTTGCTGATATACTCCTCATGTCTCAGTTTACAGGGATTGCAATTTTCTCGTGACGGAGAGTTTCTCGCCCTAAGATATCCGGAGTTTATCCAAGTCCATAACACCCATACAGGGGATCTCGCATAGTGAGGAGAGGAAATACACCTCTCAGCTGCATACCATTACTGACTTGTGGCGCAGTGGACTCATTATACAGAGCAGTCAGGACGGGCTCGGTGTAAGGGAATTCGGTCACTCTGGGTGCCTTTTAGCTGTATCAAGCGAAGCCAATGTCGTGGTGCGTCGATCTTTCTGCTGGACTTGGTGCTATTGGCTGATGACCAGAAGCTATGGGATCTAACAACACGACAAGTCCAAAAGATTCTGTCCTTTGGGGACATTCCAGCTTTGGGGCTCGACATCTCGTCTGACGATACCTTCTGTGCTACTGGGTACGGAGATGGAACTGTCCTCGTTTGGGACCTCAAGAACAAAGAGAACAGTCGATCTTCGTTGCTGAACAAAACGGCCGTGGCATCAATCGCAATCTCTCCGGGATGCGAACTGATCGCCGTAGCTACTTCGCCCCTCGGTGTCTGTATCCTGAACGCACAAACCCTCGAAACTCTGGCAACATACAATGTCGGGAACACCTGGACCGTACGATTTTCACCTGACGGGGGTCTCCTATTTGGCGGGGGTTGGGACTACATTACTAGATGCTGGAATGTCACAAATATCAGGCGGTGGAAAGTGGACGAGCCGGCGGGCACTACCATAGGATTTATAGGCCATCAGGTGAGTGTCAAATATTTAAAACCGGAACGCATGCTAAGTCCAAGTATTTTTGAAACATCCTGTTGGGTCAGTTTCAGGAAATTCGACGTGGCTCTTGTCTGTCTCTCGTGATGGTGAGGTCCGTGCTGTGAATCTGGCCGCCCACTCGGCCAGTGGCAGAACCCAACAGGTCGGAAGCATGTCTGCAGCGTACTACAGTGGGTGCCAGTGTTTCGGAAGACTTCTACTCTGCCTCGTTGTTATTTAACCCTATTTTCCCAGATCGTGGGGTGGATCTGACCCCCGTGTCTGAAGAGGGAACAGGTTACGCGGCAGCTGTAGCTTACTCGGTGAACTTGTAGTTTGTGAGTATAGTGCCATAAGTCAAATGCAGGATCCTAACACGAAATATCTGTAGACAAATACGCATCCTTGCTTTATCGGAACGCACATCACTTCTGATCCCGACCCCTTGAAGATCTTGGATATACGGACGTCGGTAGCACGTCTTCGACTCGATCCTACAATCCTGCAAGGTAGATTTGAGCTCCGCTCGAATCTACGAGCGCTTCCACCATCACCTCTAGGCTCTTTCGCTATCTCTTTATCCACTTTCCTATTTCATCTTTCATAAGTATATAGGTCGTGTTGATGGGGGAACCCATCCTCAGACGTTCCTCTTACGATCAGAGGTGAGACTCCCTCACAAAGACTCGCAGGCATCTCCCGGATCCGCATCAACCATTAATTTACCTTCTCGACGGTAGCCTCCCGCAGGACTACTATACGACATTCCCGACTACTCGTCCAGTGTGTTTACATTGTACGACATTATCACCGAGCCTCCTGCGTATGCAGCCATGACCGATCCGGCGCTCTGAGCAGGACGTGGTGATCCAGATGTATTCAGTTTCATGCCGGCAGTTGGAGGGCATCGAAGGCTGTGGACGCGGCCTGATGAATAAGCTCGGCGGTGGCTGCCGAAGTTCGGTCACGCTCCGATAACCTGCTTGATTCAGGTCCTTGCACTTTACCACCCGAAGGTGCTAGGATCGATACGAACAGTGTCGTTAGATGGTTTGAGTACGGCTGGCTGCTGTTGAAATCGCGACGTCGAATGGGAATGCAAGTGCGGCTGGATCGGGGGTTATGACCGAAGTGACGGCTGCGGTGTTTCTGCATCAACCTGCGCATCGGGGACAATGACCGGCCGCAGTGCACCATTTCTGCCAGGTAGCCAGGCTACTTAAACCGAGACAATTGGAAGGGTTAGAAGCAATAAGACATGTCCTCTCAACTCTCAGTCCCTCAGATTGACGACGCTACTCGCCATTCAAGGCAACATCAAGAACGCCCTCTCCCCGACCGCCGGGTGAGGCCGTTTAATCCCCTGTCTCGGAGTGACTTTTATGTACGTCCGATCACATGCGTTACTTACCTGTTTTGCTTACCTTGCATGTAGGTCGACACTAAGCCAGATCCACCGCGGTCCTTTCGCGATCATCCGGATGACTCGTATGACGATCCAGATGACCAACCCCCTGCCTACGACGAAGGGTCTTACGTTAGCCCACCTACTGCCCCGGGCAACTCAATAGCCATAGCAGTCCCCGTCTCCCAAGCTCCTCCCATCCCCAAACCCCGCGGATTGCTTGGGAGACTCTTAAGATTTCTTCTACACAACACACCCAGAAGAGCCGGGCAGGACGCGGTCAGTTCTTCGTGGCCAAGTCATGCCGCTGCCATTGCTCACGTCCACATTCTTTTAGCCTGTGCAATGGCGTCACCGTGACTGTCATCAGGTCCTCGATCAAAGCCGGGCTGTTCCTGCCACAATGGCCGGTCCTGTGCACCATCCGAACTTTGCTGTCTATGCCCGTCCGCCCGTTCCTTGTGGTCACCGATTTATTGCTTGCACAGGGAAGAAAACGAGACGTGCTGTGAAGAGGGCTTACCGTGACGAGAGGAGGGCTCTCCGCAGTGCTGAGCGTGACGCTCGCTGTGCTTCCCGGTGGGGCCTAACTAGACCAGTGTGCATTAGTCAAGCTCCTACTGGCCGTAGCGTATGTGGTAGGGCACCTCTCTTCAGATGTAAACCCGTCTACTACTAGCACTTTAGATTTCATCTGGATGAATACCTCACGTCATTACCTCCTTATTTGAACCCTGTCCCGATGGAATGGACTGTTACTGGCTCTTGGTCTTACGGTTACGCTCCTGCTACTGGCTGCCCTTGGCATATGATCTGCCGTTTGGTGCATGATACTTGTGCGGGCGGTCTTCAACAATGGTCGGATCCCATTCAACATGTCCTCGGCCCTGAGCTAAGCAGGCTCCATGAGCGGTAGTGCGTTTCTTACTGTGTGTCGTGTTGTATAAAGGAATGGCCGGGAGTCGGACGTGTCGTGTTACTTGATCTACCTCTTTCTATCACGGTTCTAGTCAGCTCTACCCTCGGTGTGCTTGTATCTGGTTGTTGATGGCCTTTGCAAACTTGCAGGCGGCAGTGCCAAACGATACCCAAGTTGACTGTTGAACCAACCCCGGGAGTGCTGCAGGCACGCGGTCACAGCGATATGACGGCTCTACTGATCGTTCAACTACCAACTTCCCTCTAACACACTGATCATGGATTCATCACAAACCCACAGTGCCACCGATCCAAAGACTTTGGAACAGGAATTAGTATGTTATTATCAATAAATCGCCCTTGAATCCGCCACAATCTGGCTTATGATTTGCACCTGTATGACACCAAATACATACCTAGCAAGCTCCCTAGGGGATAGGCCCGTAGAGAGCTTGCTAGCTTGCCCCTCCAGCCAACAGACGCATCTGGCGGATCATCCGCCAGACGACGTTGGTTGCGCGCGAAGCGCGAAGAACTGAAGGGTCCTGTCACCAGGCACCCCTTCCGAACATGTTCTTCTGCCTTCCCCGCCACCAAAAAAGGCATTCGCGTCGACGTGTCGCGAGCTTAACCGCGCACACCGTCGGCGACGTTGCCGACAACTCCCCCCTGTATCTCAGCAACCACCCCACATATCGGCACGGGGTTTTCGAGGACGGGGGTAATAAATTAAGGACAACAAATTGTCATAAGTGAGTAACATCGATCGACATGCAGGGGGACTCAGACTTACAAGTGTTTTCAGTATTTCGCGATTTCGATGCAGGGATCGAACGGCGAACGTAACGCAGCATCATAGAACGATAGCGTAAGTTATTACCTTTCAATTGATGTCAGTACAACACTGATCCGACCAAATCTGGGGGAGAGGCCATTTTTCCACCAAAATGGCCATATCTCCCCCAGATCAGCCATTCCCCTTGCCCCAGGAGGCAACGACGTGCCATTTATGGCATCTTAGGGGAATGGGGACATGGTCTGGGTGGGTGGAGAGGGCCCAGATGCGACCGGAGGATGCATGGGCTGGGGGGTGACCTTGACCAGGTCTCCCCCTTCCCCAGCAGCACCCTCGCCCTCACCACCATTCCTCCCTTGTACTGTGAGTGTATAAATACTATCTTCAGGTGGTTTTATACTGATATCTATTTTATCTATTTATCTAGGCCATCATCTATGTCAAATCCACCCTCCCCCCCAGTTCAACTACTCCCCAGCCATATTCTGCCCATCCTAGCCCATAAATAATTGTAATAAAATATATAGGTCTAATACACGAGGTTTACAACGCGCTATCTAATGTCTAAGTGGGTGAAATACAAGAATTAAAAAATAATCTCCCAAACAAGCTGCGACATCTCCTCCATTTCTCAGCGAATCGCGACGATATTTCGAGGGGACATGGGCATATTATAGATGCTCCAGGCATCAAAATATCTAAGGAAACCCGCAATAAATGAGGGAGCTACGAGGCATATACTGTTGAGAGATACTGGTAAGTCATAGACTCACCAGATTTTGGATATGAGACAGCAAGATATAGTGAATTGAATATGCATGGATGAAGTGGGTGGGTTGATAGTAGGAGGTGATGTACATTGGGGATCTTGCTTGGGTGCAACCTGTGTTTCACTTAGCTGAAACATAGGTAACACCCCAGCTTGAACCTCTAAACCAGACTATACTATCCACCTATCACATCACCCACCTATCACATCTCATCTAATGCCATTTGCCAAGGCCAAAGATACAGCAAAAGGGTTAGAGTATCTTCACACCAGGACACCCCCCATACACCATGGTGATATTAAATCGGTGAGTTCTCAACAATTGCATCACTGTTGCCATTGCTCAGTGGTGCACTTTCTAGCTTAATGTACTGATTGGCACATTGGTACATGTGATGCTGTGTGATTTTGGACTCACAAGAGCAACCAATCCCTTGGCAGTATCAACCAAATCCTGATTGATGAATGACAGAGGCATGATTTGATATTGGAGCTCTGAACTTTTTGAGGATGACAGCCAACTCACTCTTAAATCTGATATTTGGGTGTGGGGGTGTCTGCTGCTTGAGGTAGGTGGTGTCACGACTTGTCACGGAACAGCTAAGTGTCTCCGGCAACACCTGCTTGGCAACGATGGGCAAGTTCTCAGTCTAACTCTGAAGTGAAGTCACAGAGGAGGTCACGGGTGGCCTCAATAGAGCGAGTGTGGAGTTGGGGAAGGATGTCAACAAGGAAGAGTAAGAACTGGGCGGCCTGGACAAATACCGTGGCATGCAGGGCGCGATGATCCAGCGTGACAGTGACGAGGTGTATAGAGTACTAGCAGTATAGAGACAGGATGGAGTTTGAGTAGGGTGATGGCAATGGAGGTACAATGTAAGAGGTGTGGCAGGGAATCGAGGGAAGTAGCAAGAGGGGAAGACGGTGAACAGTGAGGAACTAGCAAGGGGAGGACGACAAGTTGCTAGATGGGGAACGTAGCTATGGTACAGGGCTGTTACTTATACTACTTAGTGGAGTAGATGACATAGCGGTCTGACACATTGTAGTGGAGAGTGGGGTTGGAGCCAAGTGGGGTTGGGAGCACTCCCTTGGAGTATGGAGGGCAGCGGAGCCTGCTCCTGGGGTGCGGAGTGCCTTGATGTAACTCTTCGTCATTGGAGTATCGGTGATGCCGGGCAGAGTGAGGTGACGTGAGGGGTGCAAGGACTTGGGCTGGGACGTAGAACGGTGAACACGGGGACTTGGATCGTGGGACAGTGGTTGTGGCGTTACATTTGGTGTGGGGGAAGAGGCTGTATGTCGCGGAGGAACTGTGGGAGAGTCTACTTGGGTGGCTACCAAGGTAGCGCCAAGGACCGCGCTTGCTTTGTCTTTGCCTTTCGGGCGAGGTCGTGACAATTTCAAAGGAACACCTACCACAATTAAGTCTCTTCAATATCAGAGCCCTGAAGCTGTGACCAGTATTTCTCTTCCTTCACTTCATGGTGATGTCTGGTCATGGGGGTGTATCCTCTTATTTGTAAGTATTTGCCCTTTAAGTGACTCAAGGCTGTTGCCTCAACCCAATCATGTACAGGTCATGTCAGGTCACCCACCCTATGACAGCATTGGTGAAATAGACTTGCTCCACCAGAAAATGAAACAAAAGACCAATCCTTTCTATCTGGATAATCTCAATTGTGACTCAAGAATTATTAATCTACTTGGCATGTGCTGGAGATGGGAGTCTTCATCTTGACCACCTATAAGTAAAATTGTGGCTATTTTGAATGGGAAAACATTCATATTTGATGAAGTCTGGACCATGAAGACAAATGAGTCTGTGCTGCTTATTGTTATCTAGCTAACATCTCTAGCTAACATACTTCTTGTAGATAGTTTAAGAGGGTTGCAATTTTCTCAAGATGGGAAAGTTCTTGCCCTTCAATATGCAGAGTTAATAAGAGTGCATAATACCCATACAGGGGATTTCATCTAGTGAGAAGATATGCACAGTATTACTAATATATGAGCTAGTGAAATTAAAGGCACTCCAAATATGGATGCACATGCTCATATGGCATTCAGTTATTCAGGACAGCTTCTAGCAGTATTAAACAAATTCAATACTATGGTATGTTGGTCCTTCCTCTACCTTTTATATTCTGCAAATTAATAATTACAAGATATACAACTTAATAATACAAGAGATTTAAGAGATTTAATTATTTGAGGAATATGTTGTTTGAGCATGTGATATCTCATTCAGTAATATATTCTGTGTTACTGAATATAAGGATGGAATGGTCCACATTGAAGACCTCAAGGACAAGGGAAAAAGTCAATTTTGCACAGTGAATAATGATGTACATTCACTTTCAATCTCTCCAGGATGTGAAGTAGTGGCAATAGCTACTTACTTGTCTGGTATTCATATCATGGATATACAGACTCTCAACATTCTTACAAGATTTGATACTAATAGTGTCTGGGGTTTGCAATTTTCATCTAATAGTGACACACTTTTTGCTGGAGGGCATAGTATTATTAGGTGTTGCAGTACCACAAATATTCAAGAGTGGAAGGTGAATAAAGATGTTGGAACTCCTGCAGAATTAGTGTTTAGAGGGCATCCAGTAAGTGTTCAGTTTCTAATACTAAAACTTCATGCTAAATATAAACTTTAAAGCCTTATATTTTAGCAGTGGCAGAAAATTCAACATGGTTCTTGTCTATCTCTGATGGGGGTCAAGTTCACACTATGAATCTAGTCACTGATTCAGCTAGTGGCAAATCCCAACAGATTAGAAGTGTGCCTCCTACAGGATTGTTGGAGTCCTTGCAACAGCATCTGTCCTTGCAACACTAACAATTTCTCTGTCACTATGAGTGCAAATGGGCCCAAAATTTCTTCATAGGTTTCTATAACTATGTAAACTATTGCTTCCAAATTTCAAGTAGACTGCATCACTGGTCCATAAGTTATTTACAAAAAGGGGGTAAATTTCCACCCTTGTGACAAATGTTGAGATACTAGCCCTGATTTGAAGCAAACAATTTAGCTGATATATAGAATAAATACTTAAGATGACAAAAAGTAATGTCTCAAATCTATAGGTTTCCTGATTCTGATCTGGTGGTGTAATGGCTGTTTGAAGATAGACTTAGATCAGCAACTGCCAGCTCTGTGACCACTGCAAAAAACCACCAACAACAACATACCCACCACATTGAAGAGATCAGCCCAACCTAGACCACCTTCATACAGTCCCCCTAGATCCTCATGCCCATAGCCTACACCATCAAGTCCAAGAAACAAAAGAAGATGAAGGCAAAGGAAGAGGCCAAGCAAGCTACACACTCTGAATGAGAAGAGGAATAGAAAAAACCAGAAAGCAAGCATGAAACACTCCAAGCCATTGCAGAGTAAGCATAGAGTGTAGCCTTCTACCCTCTCTCACTTGGTTAAGGGCCAGCTGATGATGGGTGAATTCAATGCTTAAAAACAAAAAATTGACCAAGCTGCCAAGCAAATAATTGTTGATTTTGCAATGAGCATGGCAAACCAAGGGTTTCCCCTGACTAACTAAATAATTATAGAGAAGGCTAAGGCAGTTTTGTCAAAGTAAGGGAAGCCAGCAAAGATGGGCTGAGATTGGATTAATCGCTTCTTTGGCTGTCATGAGGCACTCAAGCAATACTGTCCAACCCCCCTGGCAAGAGTACAGGCCAATGGGCTGAATCCTACAATGCTAAAGGATTACTGAAATACAGTGGAAGAGCAATTCCAGATCCACTAACTGTCCTCTGAGCAAATCTTCAGCATCGATGAAACAGGTGTGAACCTGGGGATTTCCCCTCAGGAAAAGGTTGTTGAAGGGGCAGAGAAGAGGACACAAACTGTGCAAGGGGGGAGCAGCCAAGAAAATATCATAGTTATTGAAACCATTTGTGCAGATGGCACATCATTGCACCCAACTGTGGTCTTCAAAGGCAAAAATCTCCTATCAAAATAGGGCAAAAATAACCTGGATAATATAAAGTGAGTCATCTAAAAGGTCATATCTATAATGTAAACTTACAATTTTGTCCATCTTTGGCACTGTAGCATGTTTTAGCAAAGGGTTATCTGGACTCCAAGATTGGCCTTACATACATACAGGATTTCCATGAGCAAATACAAGAAAAGGCAAATAAAGTCCAGTTCCTGTTTGTGGATGAGCATAAGTCACACTGTGGAATTGATACCCTTGACTTTGCAGCTGCTCACGACATAATCATGATATCCTATCCACCACATACCACTCATACGCTTCAAGGACTAGACCAGACATACTTTGGTGTACTGAAGATCTATTGGAGGCAAGTTCTGAGCAAGTGGGAACAGAAGAGCCAAGTAGATATTACCAAGGACAACTTTCTCACCCTCTATTCTGAAGTGCAACAGCATATATTTAAGGAGGGAACGATCTTGTCTACATTCCAGAGCACTGAGGTCTGGCTATTCAATTGAGATATCATCTCAGAAGAGGAGTTAGCATCAGCAAAGGAAAATTCTGCACAGAGGGGGAATTTTGCCATCCCACTCCCAACACCCATACGGAAACTTGTCACAGCCCACTATTGGAATTGCAGTGGGCCTAAGGACTCTACTGGCAGTCCATCTGATGAAGAAGACATGGTCAATGGGCACAATTTGGGGTCAGAGTCACTGACTGCACCTGTCTCACATGTGGACCTGCATGCTGCACTTTAGGGCACTTCTGCTGCATTCTTGATATCAGAATCACCAGTGAAAGCATCAAATAAGCTCCCTCCAGCAGTGTTGAATACGGTTTCAAAGGATAAGGATCCCAATTGGTCAATTCTTCAGAACGGTAGAAAGTGACAGTTACAACAGGTGCCACACCTTGCTCTAGAAAACCATGTGGAGTGCCTGGAGCATGAGCTGTGGAAAGTGAGACAAATCATTGCAATGGAGTGTGCAGTCAATAAAGGGGCCAATATGTAACTTGTATTGCAGGATCTCCACCTTAACCAGCTTCTGTCATAGAATGGCTAAGTGTCTCTGGCAATATCTGCTTGGTGATGACAGACGAGTTCTTAATCTAACTCTAAGGTGAAGTCACAGAGGAGGTCACATGTGGCCTTGACAGTACAAGTGTAGAGCTGGGGGAGGATATTGACTAGGAATAGTAGGAACTGGGCAGCTTGGACAAAGATAGCCACATAGAGGGCACAATGATCCAGCATGATGGAGATGAGGTGTATAGAGTACTAGTGGTGTAGAGACAAGATGGAGTTTGAGTGAGGTAATGGTGGTCAATGTACAGCATAAGAGGTGCAATAGGGAATCAAGAAAAGTAGCAGGAAGGGAAAACAGAGAACAGAAGAGGAACTAGTGAAGGAGGAATGATAAGTTGCTAAATGGGGAACATAACAATAACACAGGGCTACTACTTATACTACTTCTGGTAGAGTGTATGACATAAAGGGATTGTTACAACACTAGGGTTTCAAAAGCTCTACATGAGACTTGTGACTTGATAGTACCACTTCTGCTAAGGCTAAGCACCTCAGGTGTGTTGGTCTAGAGGGTTGTGAGAATGTAGAGTTTGAACAACTTGGCAAAGACAAGGAGTGTCTAAGTGATAAGTGCTTGTCAAGTAGTCTAGTGACTTTGAACTATTGTCACGACTACACTCAAAGGATAAAGGCAAAGGCAAAGCCAAGGCCGACGCCATGCTCACAGACACATTCTACCACTCTCTCGACCCTTTGCGCCCATCTACTGCATCCTCCAAAGCGCCCAGCGCCCTCCTAGATGCCCTAGTCGACTCTCCCATGGCTCCTCTGCGACTTGATCCCTTGTCCTCGCAGTCTAACACAATGCAGCATCTACACTCTCATGCCTCAGGTCCCCGTGTTCAATTCTCTACCTCGCCACCCACAGTACACACCTATGACCTGCCCAGTCTCTCACAGCCCGGCGCTGAAGGCGCTCTACCCACACTCAGTTACGCTGATGCCGTCCGACTCTCTACACCACCACGTAAGCCGGCCACCAAGGTTCGCAGTGACGCACAAGGACTACTGTTCAAACCCTGCTCAGCATTGCATCACGACACTATGCCTGGCGCTGTCCCCACTTCCATGACGATTAACTCCTCTGACCCACTCGGAACTCCACTGGCGCGCTCCGCTGCCCTCTTCTCCACTGAGGGGCGCTCCGCACCTTACTCATCCCCTGCCCTCTGCTCCGCCTCTGCTCCGCAACCAGGCATGACATCGCAATGACGTTTGATGACATCGTCTCGCTCCACTGTGTCACGACTACGCTCAAAGGATAAAGGCAAAGGCAAAGCCAAGGCCGACGCCACGCTCACAGACACATTCTACCACTCTTTCGACCCTTTGCGCCCATCTACTGCATCCCCTGAAGTGCCCAGCGCTCTCCTAGACGCCCTAGTTGACTCTCCCACGGCTCCTCCGCGACTTGATCCCTCGTCCTCGCAGTCTAACACAATGCAGCATCTACGCTCTCACGCCTCAGGTCCCCGTGTTCGATTCTCTACCTCGCCGCCCACAGTACACACCTATGACCTGCCCAGTCTCTCACAGCCCGGCGCTGAAGGCGCTCTACCCACACTCAGTTACGCTGATGCCGTCCGACTCTCTACACCACCACGTAAGCCGACCACCAAGGTTCACAGTGACGCACAAGGACTACTGTTCAAACCCCGCTCAGCATTGCATCACAACACCATGCCCGGCGCTGTCCCCACTTCCATGACGACTAGCTCCTCTGACCCACTCGGAACTCCACTGGCGCGCTCC